>JAQFYU010000224.1:0-27734 GCA_034694905.1 Ceratophysella granulata | reverse complement strand
CAACTCAACGAGAAGTTGCAACAGCTTGAACAAGAGAAGTTGCAAGCTTCAGAAGCTCAAGAGAAGCTCAGCAAGGAGCTCGAGCAGCTCAAGGAGTCCCAGGAGAAGTCTGAGGGAGAGAATCAAGAGGAGCTCATTGCTGCCAACGAGAAGATGAAGGAACTCAAGAACAAGCTGATGAAGAGCTTGACCGAAAAGGAGCTCGCTGAGGAGAATGCCGCCACTCGCATTTCTGAGCTTGAGAAGCAGTTGTTGCAGAAGACCGAGCTCAACGAAAAGCTGAAGCAACTCGAGCAAGCGAAGGAGATTCTTGCCATGGAGCTCGAACAACTCAAGGAGAAGACCCAATCTGAAGCCGGTGAGAACCAAGCCGACAAGGACCAACTTGCGAGCGAGAACGAGTCTTTGAACAAGGAGATCAAGCAGCTCAAAGAGCAGCTCGAGGAGACACAAGCTTCTGACGAGTCGGATGACAGAGTTGCCCAACTTGAGAAGAAGTTGGCTGAGTTTGACGAGCAGAAGCAAAAGGTCCACCAAGAATCTGAGAAGACCATCGGCAGCTTGAAGCTGGAGCTCGAGGCCAGGAAGGAGGAGACTCAATCCCAGGAGAGAGACCAATCCGAACTCACTGTCCAACTCAAGGAACTCACTGAGAAGCTCCAAGAGACTGAGACACAGTTTGAACAAGAGCGCTCCAAGTCATCGGAGGTGAAGTCTAGCAATGACGAGGCTGGGGCCAAGCTCCAAGAACTCCAACAAAAGTTCGCTCAGGAGAAGGAGGAGGCGTCCCAGAAGTTGGACCAGACGGAGAAGACTCTGTAGGAGACCCAATCAGAGCTGAAAAAGGCCAAAGAGGAATTGTCGACTCAACAAGAGAAGCCAACTGAGGTTAGATCCCACTAATGACCCAGCAAAAAAGAATTTGAATTTGAATTGGTTTGGGACAGAGAGACGGAGAGGAGGAGGAGAAAAGCAGGTTGCAGGCTGAGATCGAGAGCCTCAGAAGCGGACTTGCCGAGAAGGAGAAGCTGGTCGAAGAGCTCAAGGAGAATTTGAAGGAAGCTGAGAGCGACAGCGAGCAAAAAGATGGTGGAAACTCTGAAAAACTGAAGGAGCTCAACGACAAGTTGCAACAGCTCGAGCAAGAGAAGGCCAAGGAGTCTGAGGAGAAGGAAAAGCTTGCCAATGAGCTCGACCAACTCAAGGAGAAATCAGCCCAAGTCGAATCGCAGGAGGCAACTGAGCATCTTGCTGATGCCAACAAGAAGATCGAGGAGCTCGAAGAAAAGCTTAAGGAGAAGACTGAGGCATCCGAAGGACAGCACTCCGCTGAGGAAGTCGAGTCACTGAATAAAAAGATCAAGGATCTCAAGAACAAGCTGATGGAGGCTTTGAGTGAGAAGGAACTTGCCGAGGAAGATGCCGCCACTAGCATTGCCGAACTTGAGAAGCAGTTGTCTCAGAAGGACGAATCTTCTGGACTTGAAGGCCAAGAAGAGCTCGCCAGCATCAATGCTTCTCTGGCCGAGAAGATCCAAGACTTGGAGGAGAAGCTCAAGGAAGTCGAGAACCAAACTTCAGACAGAGAATTGGCTCGCGAGGAAGAGTCCAACGCCAAGGTCGGCGAACTCGAGAAGAAGCTCGCTGGGGTTGAAGAGGAGAAGCAGAGACACCAAGAGGAGTCCAAGAAAGCCGAGAGGCTTGATGGAGAACAACTGGACGCCCAACTGAAGGAGCTCAATGAGAAGCTACAGCGGCTCGAGCAAGAGAGGGCCAAGGAAACTGAAGAGAGGGAGAATCTCGCCAAGGAACTGGAGGAGAGCAAGGAGAAGGCAGCTGGAGGAGCCGATTCGCAAGCTGCAACCCAAGAGCTCACCTCCGCCAACAAGAAGATCGAGGAGCTCGAAGAAAAGATGATGGAGCTGATGAGAGAAGGAGGTCATCTCACGCACCAAGAGTCCGCTGCCTGCATTTCCGAGCTTGAGAAGCAGCTCGAGGAGTTCCACGAAGAGAAGAAAAAGCTCCAAGAGGAGTCTGAGAAGACCATGGAGAGCTTGAAGCAGGAGCTCGAGGCCAAGAAGCAGGCCGAATCCCAACTCGATGTCCAACTGAAGGAGCTCACTGAGGGGCTTCAAGAGGCTGAGAGACAACTCGAGCAAGCCAAGGCATCCGAGTCGCCCCAGCAACTCGAAGAAGCCAAGAAACAACTCGAGCAAGAACGGGCTCAGTCCTCACAAGAGAATGAGAAGTTCCTCAACGAACTCAACGAGCTCAAGGAGAAGCAGTCGCACCTGACAGCTCTCCAAGAGAAGCTGCAAACTCTATCGGGCCACTTCTCGACAGTCTCACAAGACAACGACTCTCTCAAACGGGAGCTTGATTCCCTCAAGCTTTCTCTCGAAGGTCAACACACTCAGGTAGATTACGTCACAGACAAAGAAGACCTCGAATCGCTCAAGGATCATATGAAACAGCTTAAATCCCAACAAGAAGAATACCAGTCCAAGATTGTGGGTCTGGAGCAGGAGAACAAGAAGGCGATGGAGGCCAAGTCGTCTCTTGAAGCTGAGGTCGCCAAGCTCGTCAACCAAGAGAGCCAAGTCCAAGAGAAGATCGGAAAGGAGGAGCTCAAGAACGCCAACGCTTCGTTGTTGAAGAAGATTGAGGACTTGGAGACCGAGCTGGCTGAGCGCAGTGAACTTCGAAACGTGACGAGCAGAGGCTTGTTGGAGCAAGAAAGCCAGCCGATGTTTGATATGCTAACTCTTCTTGGTTATGATTCGCGTGCCGATTGCTTTTCCGTTTAGTAACCAAGAGCACGAAGCTGAGAAGGCCGAGCTCGAGAAGGAGATCAAGTTGCTCAAGGTGATCAAGGACAATGTGATGGCACACGCCTTTGGTCCACTCCCAGTCCCAGAGGTCCCCCCAAGTTCTCCCAAAACCACACCCCTCCCAATTCGCTCACAGACATTTCTAGTCGGCTGATAACTGCCCACTGCAAATGACCAACGTGCACAGGGCCTTGGTGCTCGAGATCAAAAGCAAGACAAGCAATCCAAAGGCGTTCGAGAGACTCTTGAGCTCGCTTGAAATGGTCATCAAAGCCAATGGCAACCACGAAGTGGCACTGACTTCCTGGCTGTGCGGCATCTTCGCTCTGACCTCCAAGCTCTCAACGTACGGAAGCGACGGCAAGAAGCTCAAGAAATCGGGTACCAACATCAATGCCCTCGTCGAGCAGTGTTTCAGAGCTCCTTTCGACTCCACCCCCAACGCGGTCCAAGTCTACCACACGTCGCCAGTATGTGGACCACACCCTAAGCTCTTGGCTTCTCTCTGTTGGTGCACCAAGATGGCCTATCTCACCTTGGTCAGATGTCTATCCAACAAGATCCGCCTCCACATCAGAGACTTTGCTGAGAACGAGTTTGTCAAATATTGTCACGGCGTGTGTCCTTTTTTTAAATTTTTTTTATTTTTTTAGGGAGGCTGCTGCAAAGACGATGGCGCATTTGAGTGCGTTCTACACTTTGCAGAACGACTATCATGTGCACCCAGTTGTGACCCAGCAGTTCTTCACACAGATCTTCTTCTACATCAGCTCGGTGCTGGTCAACCTTCTGGTCGAGAAGTCTTCTTTGTGTAACCAGACTGCTGGATTCCAGATCAAGTACAACGTCCATCTCATTGCTGACTGGTCAAGTCTTCACGAGGAGGGTGGCTCCTTGCTCAAGGCCAGGTAAATATCAAACTTGCGTTCCTTTCCATTGTTTCTGGTCCAATTGGACGGGTCTTTATAGAAATCAACTCGAGGGAATCAGACAGGCTTCCAATATCCTCATGATGAAGGAGTACAACGCCTTGGACGACAAGGAATCGCTGGCACAAGCCTTCCCCAACGTCAACACTCTTCAGATCCAATACATTCTCCAGAGCTTGATCTCGTCAAAGTTTGTCCCTCACCTATTGCCTCTTCCTTCCTGAACTGCTTTCTCAAAGATTATTTACTTTTCTAGGGACGCTTCCAGAGTCGCGCACAATCAAGCTCTCGAGAAAGTTCTGCCCAAGTTCAAGGGAACGAATGCATCTCTCAGTCCTTACGTGGATGTTGACGCTCTTCTTGTCTTTGAGTAAGCACGAGAGAAAAAAATGCCAAATCGTTGGTGAATGCCACATTGCTTTCAAATTACATTTATTGATTGGCCAAGGTGATGCCACACGTGTTTTTATATTCAGAAATAAATCGTCATTTTTTCTTTTTCTTTTTGATTCATTCACTTTGGTTGGCACTTGGCTCATTCCTCAGTTTCAATCCGAGAGGAACCGAAGTTGAGATGGTGGGATTCTCTGCTCCCTTCTCGCGCTGCTGTTCCAAATAGATTTTAAAGACAACCTTTCCGACCTATTTCCAGATAAATGCTAGTAATAATAACGTAACTACTCATTCCAAACCCCAAACTGTCTGAACGAAGACAAATTCTTCAGAACTGCTCCATCAAAGTCGCCCGTTTCTGGATTGACACAAATTGCGCGACACCTCACACAACCACTTGAAACCTGAACAAATCCACCCACTGAGTGAGTTTTTTTTTAAAATAAAAGAACAGTCAAGAAATCTCCGTTACCTTCAGCCTCAAAGCTCCAAGTTGAAGGGAGTCCCAGCGATCTTCTCCAAAGGCATGAGACAAACTCTCTTGGACTGATAAACAATCTTTGAGTCCAACGATGATATTCGGCCGGAACCTTTGGATCAACAGCTCCTTCTCCCTCTCAAACTGCTTCATGACCGCTTCAGACTTGGCCGTTTCGTCACTTGCACTCGACGTGAGAACTTTCTTGGAAGCTGTGGTTCTCAGAAACAGTTCGAGAACACTCGACTCGTTCACAAGCAAGAACTGCGACTGGTTGGAGAAGCTGTTGGGCTTTCCTGAGACCGAAGGTTCATCTCCGCTTTCTCTGCACCTGATCAAGCTGTATTCGATTCCAATACGAGAAGAAAACCAAGCGTTCACTTCGGGAGGATATCCCAGCCCATTTTTCCTATTCAAATGGCGTGAGCCAGAAAAGAGAAACAAAGATGAAGTGACGCCAAACAATGAAGCGTGAACTCTCAGAGAAGAACTGGATTCATCGCACGAATAAACAAGCCTTGACTTACCGCCAATAACAATTACATCGCTCCTTTTGAGAACACATTCAGTGACAACGACAACCGTGTCACGGAAGAAAGGGAATAAACCTGTTTGGAATTGGATCCAGAGACAAGAACAAGTCCTCGTCTTTGTGGCTTCCTTCGGAATGGAACTTGATTCTGATATAGCCCTTGGAGATTGAGATTTCATGCACTCGAACAAAGCTCAGCTTGGCCTCCTAGAAATTATCTGTGAGAGAATGTTGATAAAAGATGGTATTCGAATCACGAACCTTTTTCAAAATCAAAGGAGACGAATTCCTGTCAACGAGAGTCCACTTTCGATCAAAAGCAAGTCCTAATAGAAACAGTTCTCAACTTTGTCATCTCCAAGTGATATTCTAACTTTTACCGACCATCTTTATCGACCTCCCACTCATTCACAACATACCCCCCACAAGACTTAATGGGATACAAAATGAAATTCTTGATGGACATAGAATTATAAGCTACCAAGAACAGTTAGAACGCGAACTCTCTCGGTATTCTGAAGAAGCTGACCTTGATGGAGACTGAAAGTCCCAGTCGAAGTAAAGTCTTTCATGAGGCTATTCACTTCTTTCTCAACAAAGTTCTTCTCAATGAATTCAATAAATCGCTACAGAAAGATATCAGAGTGTTCTCTCTCTTTTGAATTGAATGTCTCTAACTGTAATATCTGCCTGTGTGGAGTGTATTCCAAGAGAGATTCTAATGGCACCACTTGGTTTGTCACCCATATTATCACCTTCATCCCAACACCTCACCGTCTTCTATTTCCAAACAATCCGTCCCAAAACTCGATGACAAAACTCGTTTTTTTTTTAGTACCATGCTGGATTCTTGGATGGCTCTATCTTCGATCTGAAGGCGATCCTGACAAGCTCCGCTGTTACAGAAGCAACCAACCTGTTTCAGAAAAAACGTTTTGAGGTGATTCTTCCACCTTGTTTGTGTTCTAACTCTGATGTGGATGTTGTTTTGGGATGCCATGTTTTGGACGATGGACTGTTTGATTCCTCTGTTTTGGCTATCAGTCAAAATGAAACTGACGATTGGTCCCTATAATTTTTTAAAAAACGCATTTTTGGCGTTTCTCAAAAGATTCGCACATAATTTGTTACAAAAAGCTTGAAAAGTGAAAATGACATTTGTGAGCAAAAAAGCGTCAGCGTCAAAATAAACTATGGACCTTGAACTTGGACAAATCCGAAAACCTCACAAAATTTGAATTGCATTTTTTTTTAATACAATCAGAGTCTTGGCAGACAGTCGCGTTAGAATGAAACCTGGATCTTGATATCGTGGTGACTGTGCTTTCCAAAGATATGACACACTTTCTCTCCGCTATGATGGCGAAGTCTGTCCAGCTTCTGAGACAAACTCACACTCAACTGAAACAGCTCTCTTTTGATTCCAAAGTGTAAGATTCTCTTGCGAACTGAGGTCGTGTGTCTTCTTTTACCTTTGGACCGATTCAAATCCGATCTCCTCGAAGATTCTGAAGCCGAACTTGAGTGACGAGATAGCCAAGAAATTGACTGTTCCGTCTTCGTACTTGGAAGTGAACGCGTCACGAAATGTCACATAGTTCTCAGCAAACAACATCGCCTTAATCAATCCTGGAACAAATCCAGATCTAGATTTGAAAAAACGTGCTCCAATCTTTGACTGATTTTGATAGATTACCTCCTCCGAAGTAAGTCTTGTCCAAGATGTTGCAAGATTCTGGAATCGGGATTGGAATATGAGTCTGTTGGTGTCTTTGTTGGTTTTGGTTTCGTTTTTTCGAACCGTTTTTCACAATGAGGGCTCCGAGTCCGGTTGGATATCCGAACATCTTGTAGAACGAAAACGCCACGAAATCACACGGGATTGAATCCAGATCCAACCTCCCATGAGACAACTAGATGCGAATTCTTTGAGATATATATTTTTTCGAATCTGGTGGATTTAATTCGTTAACCAATGCAGCTCCATCGACGAGGATCTTCCACTTTTTCTTGAAGATGATCTCCCGATTTCCCGATCCTAAATCCCTCAAAATCAACACCAAATCCATCTTATATGCCATCTGGAAAAAACAAAAAAAAAAAACCTGGATTCGTTTCAACTCCCGTATTCTTCAACATGTCGATCACTTTCTGTCCGAACTGGAATTTCTCACCCGAAAAGTTACATTCGGCCGGAATCACAATGAGATTGGGATCCGAATCGTCCGAATCGTCCGAATCATCTTGATTTTCACCCGGATTTGCCTGGAATTCCTCAGACCAAGATTGAAGTTCATCCGGATACACATTGATCACCTCCACTCCCTTTTGAAGAGCATATCTGTCCAATATCGGGTCAATTCACAAGAAAAAACCAATAATCTGGATGTGGATTCATACTGGCGAATTCCAACTGCAGATGTATGTGCATTTCTCAATATACACAACGTGCTGGATTTTCCCCATCTGAAATTCTCTCCGACAAGTTTGAGCGATGCAGTACAACCACTTGTGAATACAGCCTGAATATATATATATACCAATTTTAATCGGAAATCGCTGTGATATAATTACGAGGTTATCGACCTGATGAGATCTGCGATTGGTTCCGAAGTAAGACAGAACGGTATCACGTGCATCTTCGATCTCATTGTTGGTCGAGATACTGCTGGGACTTCGACTATCTGGAAATCGAAGGCAATCTCAGAAATTAATCAGGATATATTCGCTTGGATTTGTTATTTTGAACGTGGATTTGAGTGGATTGAGGCGGACATGTTTTCGAATGCCTTTTGGAGGAGGATTTCAGATGGAAGTGCAGCTCCCGCACAATCGAGACAGCATTGGTTCTGTTCTGAGAAAGAGGGATGAATTCGTTGAGAAAGTGTCTGAATTGTATGCTGTTTTGCATTAAACTGTCCAGGCGAGAGAAATGGATTCGTCGAATATCTTCCAAGGACATTTTGGAGATGGGATTGTGGCTTGGATCGTTCATTGTTGGCCGAGCGGTTTCTGTCTTTAGTGGTTTACTTCATGGAATTGGGATTTATCTAAAAAAGTAGTAGTTTGCAGGCAAATTTGAAAATACCCATATTATTTATTGGATTTCGAAAGATGTAGAGATTATTTTCTTTTATTTCTGGATGAGGTCAAGCCCCCACAATTCCCACGACGAACAACAAAAACAGCACGACGACAGCGACGGGCTCTCAATTGACCTTGGAGATATAAACGCCGCCACAGTCTGCCAACACCTCGTCCTTGGGCAAAAACGGGAACGCGATCTTCTTGATGCAGGCGAGTGCGGCCTGCGACGGCACGTTTCCGTTCTTGTTCTTGGCGGACTCTTCTGCGCCTCGACTCTTGAGCGCCTTGACCACTTCGTCTCCGAAGAACACGTGGGCGACGTGGAGAGGAGTGTTGTCTTGGTTGTTGCGCATGTTGACGAAGCGCGGCAGTTCTGAGCGTGGGATGCTCTCGCAGAGGATGGTCACGATCTCGGATGTGCTGGCGAAGTGCAGGACGCAGTTTCCGGCCTTGTCAACAGTACAAACATCGGCACCTTTAAAATAAAAATAAAAATGGAGGCCGTTATTGCAAATCCCGATCCGTCGGTGTTCTATTGACCTCGTTTGATGAGGAGTCGGAGGACGTCTGTTGTACGATAATACGCTGCGAAGAAGACAGCGTTCTTGCCTTCGTCGTTGACTGCATCGACCTTGGGTCCCTTCTTGAACAAAGTGGACAATGCCTTCTCACACTGGCCCTCCTCCATCTGCGCGATACACCGATGCAAGATCGAGAACTGGTGCGGCCCAATCGGCTGGTTGATAAAATCCGAAATGCCCGCAGATTGTCCAGAAGACGACGGAGACAACGGACTCAAAGGCGACGTAGACGGGGGAGACATGCAGTTGGTTTGCGAGACGCCCTGGGGCAGCATGGTGGAGATGAGGCCCAAGAACGAGATGTTGTTGTAGAAGGCAGCGCACCAGAGCAGGTTGTCGCCAGAGTTGTTGGTGGCGTACACTGAGAGGCCTCTCTTCTTGAATTAGTGGGCTTCTTCGTAGTGGTTCGAAAGCGCTGCGATCAGAAGCGGGCTGTTTCCGTTAATGTCTTCCCTTGTGAGGGACGCTCCTCTCTCAACCAATAGCTAAACGAGACACACTTGTCAGAGACGGAGAGAGTCCCAAAAAGAAGAAGAAGCGCCCGTTTCTATACCTTCATGCATTGCAGGTGTCCATTGGCTGCAGCCTTGAACAGCGGCGTCTGCCTCTCCCGATCCAGAGCATCGACAGAAGCTCCGCGATCCAGAAGGAACTCGACGATCCTCTTGTGTCCCTCAGACGCAGCGGAGTGAGCTTGCGGAAGGAATCCTCTCCGATATCAACGTTGTTGTTGAACACGAGAAGGGCTTTGAGACTGTCGAGGTTGTTTCTGCTGGCTGCGTAGTGGATCGGCGTCATACTGTTACAGTCCAACAGCGAGACATCTGCTCCAGGAAGGGCCAAAAGAATGTTGAGATGCCTGACACTTCCCTTGGACGCGATAATGTGCAACAAAGTTTGCTCCTAAACAGCAACGTGAGCTCTTTTGGATGGAGAGGGGGTTTGCTATGGGGTGGAGAATGTTACGCTGTCGTTGGTCCAAGCTGGATCGACTTTGAACTTTCCCTTGTCAAGAAGGAACGCGATGGCGTCGGTATCTGGCGGAGTCCGACTGGCAGCGGCATACACCGGATTGCTATTGGTCACCTCAGTGTTGGTCACAATGACATGGGTCATTCCGTCCTCATACGACGCGTGCGGACTGTTGGATCCCGATCGGATCAGATTGATCACTGAGCTGATCCGGTTCTGCCGCGACTTCTTCTGCGTGACTCCGTGGGATTGTGTGCGGCTGAAGCAGTTTCCTGAGGCGTGGCGGCTTCCTTGTGAGATCAATGGGCTGTTGGGTGAGCTTCCGCTCGTAGAAATCGACGTCGAGGAGATCTTTGACATCGGCACTTGGTTTTGGCTCGAGTTGTTTACCAGGCTCACGCTTTGGTCTTTGGCCAAGCCCAAAACTCCAGTCAACTCAATAGAGATCTTAGCTAAGAGATATGCGATTGGACTCTTTTAATGAGAGACCTGGAATGAGATGAGGAGGTCGCCTCGAGCGTCCGGGAAGAAGATGCTTCTGAGTGAGAACCACTTTCCGCTGGCCAGTTCAGACGAGAGCTCCTCCAGTTTGAAAATGACGCGCCCGAGCACGTTCACGCTTGAAGAAGAAGGCTTCTCGAAGCTGTCTGATGTCAGTCCTTTGATCTCGTCGCTGACTCTCAGGTCCTCTTTGGAGTGTCCGACCGTCTCAGACGCCAAGTCCATCCCGTTTTCTCTTGCCGCTCTTGGCTGAGATCTTGAGCGACGTCGGCAAATGGAACGACAGCTTTCCTTCCTTGAACGGCGTATCGTGATCGCTCGACTGCGACGGCACAGTCTGACTATTGGGGACCATATTTCTCGGCGACAACGGCGGCGACGTGCAGTTGAAGCCGCTGAACGAGTGCTGTTGCTGCGACGCCGTCTCCGCTGTGGAGATGTGCGAGAAGACCAATAAACGTAACGCATCGACTCCGATGAACTTGGTGATGACCTCGTTGCGCGGCTTCTCGTGGAAGCGATGTGCGAGGATGCCTGTGTTGGTGTTGGAGATGGTCGGAGTCGCGGCGTGTGGGGTGCTCGCGTGCGGAGAGGTGATGTCGGGCGAGGAGGACTTCTCTGTGTCCATCAGCGAGAGTCGGGGCACGCTCGTCTTCCGGTGTCCAGTCGATGTGATCGACTTTATATCTTGCACAACCTACGTCAAAAACTCAGTCGGTCCTCAGACTCTCATGTTGCTTCTCTCTCTCTCCCGATACCATCAGCAGTTCGTTCACTGTGGCGTACAGTTCCGTATGCTTCTCGACCTCCCCTTGCAGATGTGCGGCTGTGTTGGATTCCATCTCCCATTTCCGCGATACGATCGTCCAGATATGCTTGATCTTCTCCTCGATCTCGCCGTGGCTCATCTTGGGAAACGCCCCCTCGAAATCAATCAGCGCTTTCGATGCCGATCGCTTCATCTCGTATCCGCACGACAGCATTCTCTGCGCATTCCTCACGCGCTCTTGAACAATCTACGATCGGGAGAGATATCATGTATCGGGATGATTCGCGGATTGGGTATATACCATTGCGGTGGATTCGAGGAGGGAGATTCTGGATTCAAGCTCGGTGAGTCTGGAGGAGTAGAAATATGCGTTTTTCTCTGCGGTTGCAGCTCGTTCCAAAGCGCGAGTCACAACCTGGAAAAAAAAAGAAAAGAAAAAAAAACCCACAAAAGATCAACACATTTCCCGATATCTTCCTGATTCGAAAAATCTAACCTCACGACTTGTATTCGCTTTGGATTCTGCAGAGTTGAGAAGACTATTGAGCGTCTTCATCCTCGCCTCGGACTTCTCTTTATGTTCCTATATCCACAATCAGATCCCCGATATCCACATTTCTCCGATTCGGAATATCCCCCCGCAAGCCTTGAGATTCTGTTCGAGCTCACCAACGCGGATATTGTCCTCAGATCCAGATCGGGCTGCTGGTGCATTGGATTGCAATTGTCCAGATTTTAAAAACATGGTATCGAGTTTGTCTCCTCTTGGAGTCTCTGAACGCCCTTCGACTTCAGTTGTTGCTGAATATGAAATGATTGTGAGTTTTGCCGTTTTTTGTTTTTTGTTGGACGAGAGAAAATGTGAATTTATTGTAACGTTTTGAGATAAAATCGGGATAATTATTCGAACGTGATATAAAAATCATAATTTATTGGATTTTTTTTTTCTTGCAATTGTTTGTTCTTATTATAATGACCGTGATTATAATGAACAATCATCGTAAATTTTATCTTTGGCGATTCTACTCGAGTAAAAACACATATCATATATATATACGTACCGAAATCGAAAGGATTTGTGAGGGAAGAATACACGGTCGATTGTCGGAGTCTCATCTTCTGTTCCTTCTTTGACAACTTCTCGAATGAGATCGTTTTGTAATCTTCATGCCGCGATTTCTCCATCAATTTCTTATCCTTCTGACGATTAATCTCCTCCAATTCGCTAAACCAGAAAATCTTATGAATTCCGACCAATTCGACATATAAATTGAATATATATATACACACAGAAATTAGAGTCGCTATTTGAGTTGTTTATCTGGAATTGGACCTGATCCTCTTTTCGGATTCTGCAAGGATATATGCGATATCCGTTGTGTTATGTTGGGTGTGATCGCGGAATAATTTCTTGAGCAATTTCTTCTTTGCACGATTCAATTTGGCCTCATTCTTGGTCGCGAACAAACCCAAGCTGCTTCCATTATGTGCCGACGAATCATCCGAATTACTCCTTTTCGTATCTAAAAATAAACACAATATATCGGAATAAATATCGCGAATTTTGCCGTTAATTCTATACCATTATGGGCGGAAATGGATGGAGTTGAAGGGCTGTTGGATTCGCTGTGGAATGAATTCCTGGCCCTGAGGAGATGGGACGCGAATGGTGAACCGGTCGGGATATTTGTGGCGCCCGCAAGCGAATTGTCCGTAATATCGTCACTGCATTCGGACGAATCCACAATCGATCGAGGTGTTGTCTCTGATTTGATGTCGGTCATCTGATTTTTGGAGATTATCACCACAATTGTATCTGTTTTTTGTTTCGCTTGAGTCGATTTGCAAACTTTTTGTCTCTTTTTTTTTTTTTTGGAAATGTTTTTCTTTTTCAGGAGCTCTTTTTTTCAAATCTTGATGTATTTATTAACACTTTTGTCTCGGTTTTTTGGAAAATGATTGAAAAAATAATTGGGAGAGATAATTTTGCTTTATTTTAAAAAAGGAATCCAAAAAAGGATGGTCATAATCTTGCGCAACCAGGATCGAACCTTTGACAACTAACTGTGATTTTTGAGGGGAAAACTATAAGGAAATAAAGGAATTTATTTAGTCAGAGCGCAAAAGTATAATAATAACCAACTTTTGCATCATGATTCAAAGTTGTTGTCAAATACAGAAGAAGAAAAAAAAAGTGCATCACAATCAAAAGGCATCACTGCTACCGGTACTGCGACTGACTCTACTCGGGCTAGGGCTGAGGCTGACCTGGCTTCTGGTGTTCCTTTTTGCTTTATTTGGACTACCTCTGTCGCTTCTCTTTTCCCAGTTGGTCCCGAAATCTCTGGAGATGACTCTCTCATCTGTGTCTACACTGAAGGATCACTTGAGCTCTGCAGACACAGACTTCCTTTTCTGAGGAATAATCAGAAATGATTTCGATAATCAACCCGATATCGCGAAATGAGATGGAAAATTCGAAAGATCTAGCCATAAAGAAAACAATATATTGAATCATCCAATCAAAGCAAAGAGAAGAGAAAAATAAAATAAAAAGAACCACTCTCTCGAAAAAACCCCAAATCATCCGAAAATCCATTCTCCAAATCCTCATCTTACAAGACAAGAGATCCAGAAAGGGAAAAATCGCACCTGAAAAAACGAGGCACAAAAAAATCGGCGATGGGATTCAAACGAAAGAGGACGAAGAGGAGAATATCGAGGGAATCGAGAGAATATAAATCAAGAAGAGCCAGTGGCGATAGGAGGGGCGGTGGTGGCCGTGGAGTTCTCTTTCAACCGCTGAGCCGGATCCACATACAGCTGCTGTTTGTTGAGATCCAATTGCAGATTGATGTGCTGGAAATTCCCTGGTTCTCCAATGATGATATCTGGAAAGTCTGGTTCGCTCGAAAAACAATTTCCCATCTCGGTGGTGATGATGCTGGTGTTCGTGTGATGGGTTTGTTGACACTGATGCTAATGAGATTCAAGATGCGACTGAGGTCCTACTTCCCAGAATGGCGGATATTTAGTCACTATTTGACGGAAATATTGTATATTTGAAACTCAAATATATATATATAAGTATATCAAATCGTATTCAGTTTTTTTTTTGGATGGATGAGGGGATTTCGATTTGGAAATAAGGAAAATGTTGGAACGAAAAACGGATATATTGATTAATTCGGGATTTTCGGATGAATATATATCGTTAATTTATCATTTCTCAGAATAAATGGAATGTTATGGGTGGCAATTTTTGGATTATTTGCGGAATATAGATGATATATTTTCCATCAATTCACGAGATTGATGCCGCAATTTTGGTTCAGAAATAGAATGAAAATCTAAGTGATATATAAGAATGATTTTTTTTTTTGGAACCTTTGAAATACTGACAATGGGACAACAATGTAAATATTCAATGCTGCAAGATGCCTTTCGTTTCTTGAAACAAATGCGAATCTCCCCTCTAATATAATCATCGGATCAATATACAGAATTGTAGGCTAAAATTGATGTTAAAATGATTAATTTTGGGATGAAAATGGGATTAATTTCCATTGAATATCTGGGATTTTGGAGGAGGAGAAACGGACGCGATGGGGATGATGGATTCGGTTTGGGAGATTGAGCTGTAGCGCGATTCACTCGAATGTCGGAAACCGGATTTGTGTCTCCTGATGAGGTTTTTTTCTCTGTTGTGACAAGTGAGAGTTGTGAAACTTCTCGTCTTTGATTTAATTGTATTTTGGTCCCAATTAGTCGATTTTGTGGCTCGTTTTTCAAAATAATTCAAAATTTCGGGGCCGAGAGCTCCAAAGCGAAAAAGATAGAATAAAATCCAGTGGGTCCGAAAAACGAAGCTGGAGCCGATAAAAGAGCAGAAAGGCTAAAAGCGAGGTTATGATTTCGCGACTGGGACGTTTCTCTAAATTTGATGGAGGAGATACGTCGGAGTCGGGAGGGAAAATGAAAGGACGAGGAAATGGGAGATATTTCTGCGGGGTTGTCTTGTTTTAGGCGAATTCATTATTTATTAGGGAAGCTTCGGCAGCCAATATCATTTTATCAAGGCCCGTTCAGCCGAGCGCGTTATTTATTATTGTTCTCATCTCAAGTTAATTTATGAAAGGCTTTTTTCTTCTGTTTTATTGCTATCGTGCCGAATTTGAAATCTAAGTTATTCAATGATTAAGTTGATGATACATGAGCAAAATAATTATTTTAAAATGGTGTTTATTAAAATTGAAGGCCCTTTGGAGGCACACCACCCAATCCGAAGAAAGTTTGTCGTTTTAATATAGCAACATCTCTGTCGTCACATTTTCTCAGAAGTCTTCGCTTTCATTCGGTATTCTAAGTGGTATCCCTCAATTATCTTCCTCTCGTTCGGTTTCATGTTATGTTCTATGAGATCCAGTCGATAGCGCATCTTGTGGTCTTGCGATAACGGTTTCATTGGGAAGGGCTTGATTTGTTTGTGGCAACTCCACGTGCCACCTCTCGTTACAGTACGTTCTTTCCTTTGATAGGAGAAGACAATCATGTGTTGTCAGGTCGGTTGAAAGACGTGTGTGGTTATTGTTGAGGCTCCGTATGTTATCGTTTGAGACTTCTGTATATTCTCTCTGGGAGTTCGTTGAGTTCGTACTTGATGATTTGTTTCGTTCTGTCGATTGTGGTGGCAATTCTCCATGCCACATAGCATTGTAATATTCTTGTGTTGGTAGAAGTCTTCGGTCGTGGGTCAGATCGTTGTATAGTTGGGTTTGGTTCTGGTCGAGGCTCCAGGTTATCTCTTCTGTTGTCCTTCTCGTTTTTGGTTTCTTTTTTTGTGTTGGATGCGGGTGGTATGCGTCAATTATTGTCCATTCTCTTCCTTGTTCTTCGTTTGTTATTTCCGTGGTCTTCCTCTTTCCCCTAGTGTGTTGTGTTTGCGCGCTGCCCTCTTGCACCAGTGGAGGTGCGTCTTCAGTTGTTTCTGGTATACTATCTATGTCTCGCACTCTCTGCTTTTTTCTACGCTCGTGTCTGTTCGTGAACAGGTGAGATGAGTCAAGCCATCCAAGGTCATTAATTACGATACTACATTCAGCTGGGGATTTTCTTTTTCTTTGTTTTGGTTTTTGTGTTGGCTTTTTCCTCACACTTGTGCGCTCTGTTTCAGTTATATTGTTCGACTGTATTATTTGTTCGGTTTCGTCTATCCAATCATCTTGTCTGTTTTCGGGTGTTTGTTCAGGAGAGTGATCATTTTCTGGGGGTATAAGTGATTCGAAGTAGTTATTGTTATTCACGTCTGGCACAGGTATATTGTCTATTCTTCTTCTTTTGATGTTCCGTTGTCGATATACCATCTAGACGTTCTATTTTCTGGTCCAACATTCCATCTGTTCTTCTCAATTATTGGTCCTTTTGTTCGTTTCTTTCGGTTTCCTTTTTTCTTCTTCTCAACGAGTCAGTTGTTCATTTTATCTTTATATTTATTTCCCTTGTATTCTTGAGGGACTTTGGGTTTGTATGATTCAGTAACTTCGTCACATCTGCATTTCGTTCTGATGTTGACTTTAGTTATGATCTTTATTAAGAGTTTATTTAGTTTATTGAGTGGATTGTTGGGCTTTGGAGTGGTCGTCTTGTCTAGTTCGTTCAGTATATTTGGTAGTTTTTGTGGAAATAAGCCTAGGTCTCCGTGTTCTCGTTCAAAGTCAATCAGAGAGTGCATATATTCAGGGAAGTTCTCTTTTAGATATGTTTTGCCATCGTTGAACCACATCAGTATTTTTTGTGCGATTTTAAGTTTTATAAACATTTTGTTGATGTCGTTTGAGAGTTTTTTCAAGTTGTGTGTGCTTTTGGACAGTCTGTAAAGATATGTTTTCTGTCGTTTAGTTGTTCGTCGCAAAAATTGCAGTGTCCGTTTCCATATGTCAGTCTATCTCATTCTTTTTTGGATTCAGGTCCGGTTCTGTGAGGCTTTTCACTGAATCATAAATTCTGTTAGGATATGGAAGTGACATAGTTATCATCCTAAACTTGAAGTTGGCGAGGTCAGAGTGCTTTGTTGTCTTTTATCGGCCACATGGATATCTCTTCGTTTACTGATTTGTCCCAGAACACTCTTGACGTTTTTTCAGCTTTTGTCTTGGCTTCGTCATTTTCATTTTCTCTGTATTGTTCTTTCATTTTCTCGAGAGGGTTGTAGATGATTTCTCCTGTAAGTTTACATTTCGCAACGACCGAGTTTTCATCGAAAAGGTTTATATCCAGAGGCAGTGGGGTTTCCTTCATTTGACTCGCGAGCACATCAACTCTATTGTTTCCTATAATCGCTTCATCTAGAGTAATATTATACTTCTCGGTGAGAGGGTTCCAATTTTGTTGATTATGATGTCTTCTTGCTTTTTCCAATCAAGGTTGGCACATATTTGAAGGCCCAGATGCCTGTAGTGTTGGTCTGGTTTTAGTACAGGGATTACTGAGTTTGGGTCATCCGGGTAAGTGCGATATTCTCTGAGGGGTGGAGAATGGACTGTATCTGCAATAACTGACTTTTTGGGGTTTATTGCCATATTAAATACTTTCGAAAACTCTGATATTAATTTGAAGTTCTCTTCGAATTGTTCCGGTGACTTCGCTAGGACGACAATGTCATCTGCATACGCGCATACGCATGCTTTCATGTCTGATATCGAATTGAGTTTGTGTAACAAAGGTACAATGTATAATATAAATAGTGTTCCACTGATAGTCTCCTTGACGAACTCCTCTTCCAATTTTGATCTTGTCCGTGAATCCGTAGTGTGTCGATCCTTGTATAAACGTCCTTAGGAGGATTTGGGCATATTCTTTGTAAGTGGGGAACCCCATCGTTTCTAGGATTGCAAACAGTCCTTCATGACAAATACTATCAAAGGCTTTTGTAGTCAATGAAATGGTCTTCCAATGACACGAGTACCTCTACTATCGCAAGTTGTGGGCGATTTGAATCTGACAAGTTCATTATTTATTTATTATCATTACACCACTATCTTAATCACTTTTAAATGTGTTTCCAATTGAAGTGCAATCAAAAAGAGGGAATGGAATAAGAAACTCCTCGAAGAAAAGAAGGGAGTTGAAAAAGAAGGAAGCAAAGAAGAGGTGAAGAAGAGGGAAAATAGAGACTAGTGACAAAAAGAAGGTTTTCAAGAAAAATAGAAGATACCACGAAGTCTGAAGAAAAGGCGATGAATTGGTATTCTTATCCGATTGTTGAATGATCCAAATTCCAAAGAGGAATTATCCTTCAAGTGTCGTGAATAAAAATGACAATAAATATATAATAAGACTGTCAAAATATGTCGGAAAGAATACAAGAAGACACCAATCAATTGGTGATCCTTCAAGCGCAAAATTATTATCATTATAGTATTATCATTATCTTGAACCAGATATTTACTAATTTCAAAAGAAAAACTCAAAAAAGAAAGTGGATTCAAATAAGGATAAGCTTGGAGCCTCATTCCAAACTGGTGAGAATTGATTAATATTTCCTTTTTCTCCCAATTTCAAACTTCTTTTGAACACAGACGAAAATGATTATCAACTGAAAAAATTTCACTCAACAAAAGCAACTGGCACCACAAAGTGAAAAAAAAAGAACAACTATCAGTCAAAAAAAAAAAAAAAAGACAGTGTATATCCCTATAGATGCAACGCTTCGATGAAGGATTATTCTCAGAGGAATTTGAGCAAGAGCTCATGCTAAGGGACGTGAAAATCAACCAATATCTCACACCACGCGCCTCGAACCCACCAACCTCACCTCCACCAGATCCACCCACATTCCCACCACCCCGTATTCGTCCCATTCCCGACAATCATCCAAATCCAAACCCAAACCCAAACCCAAACCCATCCTCGATTGTATCGCCCCCCGTTATCTCGAATCAGATCCAGAATCAGCCCGAAGAGTTCGTGCCGAGAAGAAAGTCTCCAGTTCCGCCGAGACGAGCCAGCTCGATGCTGAAGACGAATCGGGAAAATGCGCAGAATTTGGACGTGGATGATGATTTCGGGAGGCCGAGAAGCGCGGCGAATTTCGAGCCGATTAATCTGACCCAATCGGTGCGGATTCCCAGAGCGACTTCTTCTTCTCTCATGTGATCCAATAGCACCACGGGCCGATCTCGCAGCGATAGCGAAACGACCAACAACGATTCACAAATATATCCTCACATCAGCAAGGTATATTCGATGCAGAGCAATCCCGTTCTTCCGCATTTGGGTAGCCGTTCGTCTGGATATTCGGGTTCGAGTCCCAATCACCCGAAGCCGCCGACATCGATCCTATTGGGACGAACTTCATCCACTCAGATATCCAAATCGACATCGGATATCAACAGCATTCCCGATAGCTTCGTCACTCTACCGAATCCACCAAAAAAACCGACCACAAGGCCATCCAAGCCATCCAAAGGATCCAGATTGGGCTCACATCTGACCCTCAAACTTCGGGGCAAATCCGACCAATCGAATCATTCACAGAGCATGGATTCTCTCCCGAATTTCCCGCCCAAACAGGCGATAGATTCGAATCCCACCCCGCCCAATGTGCAGGTGATATCTTCCTGGGGATCGAATCGTAACACGATGCGACAGATGATGTCGACCGCGATGCAAATGGCGGCCAATGATCTCGATGAGGCTCGCAAGAGCAAGATGGAGCCCGGATTGGCCCTCCTTCTCGACAAGATCGGACAGAACAATAGCAATATCGGCGATCTCTTAGATGAGATCTCATTCCCGAATTCCGGACGATCAATCACATCCAGGTTTCGTCGGATATTTGTGCATATACTCAATATAGGGAGTTTTTTTTTTAAATTTGGATATTAGTGGCGGAGATGAACCGCATATGTCGCCCAAAAAGGGAAAGAGCACATTCGGTGCACTCAAGAATCTCACATTGCGCAAAATGAAGCCATCAGATGGTTCGATTTCCAAATCAAATTCCAAATCAATTCCACAATATTCGGATCAATCCCAACGATTTTTGACAATTTAATCTGGTATATCCCGATTTAGTCGCTGCATTGAAGAATTCGATGGAGGAGCCATCGAGTCCGAAGAATGGCGGGAAGATTTCAGGGCATCTCATTGCGCCGATCTATCAAAAACCGGATATGTCGAAGCATTCCGAGAGATATATCATATTGAGGGTGAATGTTCCCACCAAAGATCGAGTCAAGACCATCTCATTCAACAAATCTGCAACAGGAGAAGAAGTAAGAACTCATATCATATATATATATTCGAAATGAGAATATGAAATTTCAAAAAAAAAAAAAAAAGAGAACCAAATATGAATAAAAATTCATCCAAAAACTGACAATTTGTTTATTTTAGGTTTTGTTCTTGATTTTGAACAAATTGCAATTGGAATCTGGTGATGTGGAAGTCAACGAATACGGAATCTTACTCCCATCTGTGAACGATTGGCTCGCTCCTGATCAACGTCTTTGTGACATCAACATCTCCGAAAAGGTCCCAAATCCAAATCCCAAAAAATTGGAATCCATATTGATGATATATATATCGGATTTAGGATGAGATCATCATGCAACCAAGAAAGAAGAACGCAGTGTTGTTGGCGATCGCACATGGGCGCCCACAGAGACCGTTGTTCGATACGGCATATATCGTCAAATTGGAGTTTGCGTATTCGATGATTCGTATATGGGATGATTTCTCATGTTGGATGTAGAAGGATCCGAGGAAAGTTCCAAGAACCTGGAGTCTTGTATCGATATCCCGAGGCCAAAAACGAAAACGCAGGATCTATCCCACAGGCAAAGAAAAAGAAAAAGAAAAAAAAAGAATATATATATATATATATATATCCATCTGATATCTCTTTTCTTCTTTTATTGTCTGCACCCGTTCTCTGATAAAATTATGTGATTATGATTATATAAACAAATATAAAATAAATAAAAAAATACACAAATTAGTTCTGTTTCCCCGACAAAGAAGAGTTCGATTTCCGCGACGGCGCACACGAGAAGTTCTCGTTCTCGCTGACGGCAGCAGATGGCGAACGCAGCCTGGGCTACTGTCTGAGCATCCACCAGGAGAACTCGGCTCTCTGCTACTGCATCATCTCGCCCCTCCAGTGCACCAGCCTCTTCCGCAAAATGCTCCAAGACATGGTTAGGGTTTCGGAGTATGGGGACGAGGGCTTGTGCGAGTTTATGGGCTTGGTCGAGAGACATCCGTTTCCTCTGCCAGGCGAGCTTGTCACTGTCAGGATCCCTGGTGCCGAAGTGGGTTCGTCACTCCCTCCCCCTCCTCTTCCCACCAGATATCCCCTCCAATCCACAGAGGCTGATATCGCTATTAGGCAGTTCTGATATCAGGGAGTATTTGTACGATCCCAACTCGGCCACCGAGATCGTGTATATCTCCGAGCTGCTGTCGCAGATGGACTCTGAGACGTTGCTCATCATCTTCGCCTCGATTTTGATCGAACGCCGCGTCATCTTCTGTTCTGAATCAGTCTCAACTCTTTCCAACTGCGTCCAAGTCGGAAATCAACAGCCGTTATTGTTTTTTTTTCTATTTTCTCATATTGAGTGAGATGCGCTTTTAGGCGGCCGTTTCTATGATCTTTCCGTTGAGGTGGCAGCATATCTTCGTGCCAGTGTTGCCTCCTTCGCTTCTGTCTTACTGTTGTGCTCCCATGCCGTTTGTTGTCGGTGTTCTGAAATCCTGTATGCCTGAAGTTGAAAAGGTCCCAGAGGGGAAAGACTCCCACTTTAATTATGGCCCAACCCTAAGATTCTCGCACTTGTAGATGCCAATTGAAGAGGTGTTGATTGTAGATTTGGACGAGGACAAGCTCTATCTCGACGTCTCGGGAGATTCTTCCGACTACAATCTCCTGCCTGAAAGTGTAACTTCCGAGCTGGAGAAACCTCTCAAGGTGACCAAAGTCTGGTTTCTTCGCGTTTTTCCCTTCTCATTTTTTTTTGTTTTTATTAGGCGTTGAGACAAAAGGTAGCCAAGTTGAAGGCAAATCACGAAGAGTTGTCTCAGGACAAAATGCGCAAAGAGCAGAAGCAGTTTTTGGACGTCTTTATGAGTTTCTTCACTGCGATCTTTGTTCACTATAAAGTGAGGACCTCGTATTTATTATATCGTTATGATCTCCTGCGCTCACGACTTGTGTAGAAACACATCACGCGCAATGGGTTCGACAAGGAAGGATTCGTCGCAGAAAGGATTGACGAGATCAAACCATTTTTGAACCTATTCGTTATGTCGCAGGTAATTACATCCCACTCTCAAATTAATTCCTCGGCTTTCGCTCTCATTCATGTTGCATTTATTATTATTATTATTAGTTGTTTGAGAGATTTATTGAAGAAAGGACGTTTCGTGACAAGTCCAATGTATTTGAAGAAAGACTGCGAATCTATCAGGAGAACAAGGCCGTCGGGCTTTTCAAGCACGAGTGGAACTTCCTTGTCAAGAAGAAATAACTTCCGGCAGCACATAACGAATAAACTCGGCTCTTTCACCCAACAGAAGCGAACTCTCTTTGTCAATGATCCGATTGAGTCGGAGATATTTTGAAGAAAATGATGACGTGCGACCTGGCGTTTTTTTTGCTTTCGTGGAGCGCTTGTTGAACATTGTTTCGAGAAGAGAGCTTCCGTATTCGCGATTGAACCAGACGTAGTATGTGTCTGTCAGCCCACTTGAAAACTGCAAAACCCAAACACAAGAGGCAGAGTAACATAGGGAAAACGGTAACCTGATCCAACGGTTTATAATTCAAAATGAAAAATGAGAAAGGAATATTCTGGCACTCGTCTGGAGAGAACCCCACAAAAAGACAATACAACAAGAGCGCAGAGGTCACGACATCATTTTGCGCAAGAGGACAATAAATAAAATGGTTTTATGAAGCTGAAACCGTTATTATTATTTATTTTTTTTACGAAGTTGAATTACTTTGGTCGTTGATAGATGCGCGAGGTCTGTATGCGCAGAATAAAGGGCTGGTGTTTAAACGTGATTCCACTCAGAGCAGACGCGCTCTATCCAACAATGCTCTCGGAGTGGGAATCGATACCACGACTTCTCGACGTGAGCTGGATGCACAACCAACAGTACTACCAGTGCATTGTCAGATGCGCGAATTATTTTTGACCCAGCACAGATTACCATAAACGGGTAAATCGTTTGACTTGAAAAATCCGTTGTGTAATTGTGACGAAAACCAATGGCTCCCAAAAAGGAAAATAAAAATAAAATCAGAAGTAATTATAACGATTTGTAATGATTATTTGTGATAATAACTGTATTCTTTTATTTGAAAATCAGAAAGTATTAACTCGCATATTTTTATATATTTCCCCCCAATCACCCCGGAATCCACCCAATCACATCGAAATCAACACGAACATGGAATCTGCAATCCATGATCGACCTCCTCGGGGTTCTTCTCCTCATACATGGCAATATCCTTCATCCTTCTCCAACCAATAAATCAACGGCGAATCTCTTCTCACCTCGGATCTCGTTGCGATGATGTGATAGATATACCATACAAGAACCGTAATGTAGAAGCTAATCATCACATCCGACGTGTAATGCACACTATATACAAATCACGGGTCAAAAATCGCAGAAATATCCATCAAATTTGGGGATATTCGAACTGGGTCGTGACGAGACTCATGATGGAGAAGAATATGACGACCCACATCATGCTCTCGATGCGATATTTGGAGTAATAGGACCAGATGAGGCCTTGCAATGTGAAGTAGATCGCATGACCCGAATACATCAGATCTCCGCAGGTGATCATGTTCTCCTTGTAGAAGGATTGCACCAAGAATGCATTGATTCCTTCAGCTGGAACAAAATTCTACAAATATATCCAATTTCAGACCATATTGTCGATATATATTTGCGTCAATTTGTGCATATATTTGATGATTTGAGGTGTTTTTTTTTTATATATATTTTTTTTTGATATTATATATCGGATTGAGATTTCAGGACCTTGCACAATGGGCTTGCATCTGGATAGTTGGTTGCGACGAGAGTAGTCGCTCTTCCAAGAAGAACCACCGAATATACAAATGCCATTCTTCTGACGATAGTCAATCCCTAAAATCCAAAATTTAACATAAATTTTGACTACATATGAATATTTTATCTCGATTCGAGGGAATTTGAATATTGAAATTAAAACTGAGGTCGATTTGCGAAAATTGGCGATATCTATCGACAAATATAAATTTAGATTTTGCGATGGATATAGTTAGATTACTCTTGGATTGAAAGCGATTCGAATTGCGGTCATGGATCCGGTGACATACAAGAGCGTATTGGTGATCCATCCTTGATTAAGCATCGATGGGAGGAATTCGAAGCCCAGATCTGGCAATACGGTTCCATCTTTGGGATATCTGGATCAAATATATCAGGAATTCGGATCGGGATTCCCGAGGAATATTTTCAGAGGATGCAAACCTGATTCCGGCGATCACAGATGCAGCGGACATGAGCCACAAACATACAATAAAAACTATAAACAAAAAAGAAGAAAAAATCAGCATGGAAATGGGATGCGATATATGGAGGATTTTCTGACAGATTCCAAGAACAACGGCTCTGATGAGGAACATCTTGAGATATCTGGGACGGAGTTCTCTCAGAAATGGGATATATCTCTGTGGGAAATCGCACCAGCGATGGAAATTCCTCGAATTGCCCTTGAGAGATGATCCAGGCGGGCTGTAGATGTAATCCTCTTCCGTTTCGAGGTATTGGACGTTTGACATGAGGGTTATTTTCGCGATTTTCTTCGGGGTAGATTTCAGATTAGGGTGAATCTATCTCCTGAATGAACTCTTTCTGTATTTAAAAATAAAAATAAAAAAACAAAAAGTCACAACAGACTCTTGTATTTTGGATATATTTATTTTGTTACGTGGAAAGATGCAGCCAGTGAGACAAGAGAAATAATATTCTAGTGGTGAAACATTTTGATTGTGTAATGTATTATCGGGGCTCCATTTATGGCAAAAATTTGAATGCCGCGTCACGTGTTGTCCATATAAAGTTGTCAGTTTCTTAGTCAAATAATTACTGATTTGGGTGAGCTTTACTTTTTTTTTCTAAAATTCTTCCTTTATTTCTCGTCGAGGGTGAGCTTTCTTAAAAGTTGACAAAATCAATGTTTATTGGAATTAGTTTCAACGTTAAGTGTGAGGTGGGCGCCTGGGATTATGGCCGGTCATTGGTTTGGGTGGTCAACAAAATTCCAAGCCGACAAAGATCACGTTAGGCGACCAATTCATTTCTTCAGATTTGGTACGACCGCAACAGCTCTGCCGACACCAGGTCGACTGATTTTGGTGGATCCGTCGAGGAGATTCGTCGTATGTCCCTAGCGCCAAACACAGTTCATGGCACCCAAGAGAAGAGCTGTTCCGAACTCGGTAAGCTTGATTTATGAGGACCGTGGCGATGAATCCAGTTTCTCTCTCCAAAAAAAAAAGAAAAGAAAACTCTCGCAATGGTTTCAATAACGTTGCGACATTTCTGTTGGGTATTCCCAATTGACGCATTGTCCAACCCAGTTGCCTAAACTGGATGGCATATGAATATCATTATTTTGACCTTTTGAGGCCAATTGAAAATTTTGATTCTACGTCTGCTTCAAGAAATAAGGTCGCAGAAGGTAGAATTTCACTTGAAACTTGTCTTCTTGAGGAAATCAATTGCTGTGGAGGGATGTCTCTTTCAACCTCAAAGAATTCCACTTTGCCAATCAAGATAGGAGCTGAGATCTGGCCAGACTTTCCCTCAATTTTCGTTTCAAAAAAGCTCTTGGGCCAGCTTTCAAAACCGAAAAAAACCTACCCGTTGATTCTTAATTTTATAAAGATTTGCCACTAATATTCAAGACCTGCAGTACCACCTTTTCTCACTGTTCACATTATTGAAAAACTAAATTCCACCCAAACAATATTTAAATTTTGATATAAAATAAATCCGTTGTTCGAAATTAATTTTATATTATTTTGTCTCCTTCAATAATCATAACAAAAAAATAAACACAACGAAGCTTTCGGCCACCAATTTTCGCTTCTGGCTTGCACATTCTCAACCAAATCCGCTGATATTCCCATTTAGCTCCGAATTCGTTCTCGGTCGCGCATCCGGATTCGACTATCTCGCACTCCAAATCCAGCTGCATCTGGACTCGGAAGATGGCAGATATCTGTCGCTGGGGGACATATCTGATCAGCATGTTGGTCTTGATTGTGCCGATTTTGCGATTCTCTGATCGGGATGTCAGATATATCGTCTGCGAATTCCGAATTGACTGCATAATACCTTTGATGTCGGTGTTGTGCAAACAGACATATTTCTGTGGGACTAGTTTCTCTGTATGGGCGAAAGATGACGTGAATATTATCTCTGGATTTGCGGAATGTGGGATAGAAATCAGTTTGGGATGGGAATTCGGGAAGAGAAAAAATATCATTTATCGGAACCAACGATTGTTGACTAGAAATCTCTGGAAATTATCAAGAATCCTCGATAGTATAGTGGTAAGTATCTTCGCCTGTCACGCGAGAGACCCGGGTTCAATTCCCGGTCGGGGAGTTTTTGTTTCTATAATTAGCAGAAACAAAGTTAAATTTCGTCACTTTTTTTGCAGCAAAGAAAGCAAGGATATCACACGCGAAACTCCTGTTCCTATCTGATCCAGAAAAATTGGCCAGAAAAACTTCTCACGGAGAATACATCAACATATGTACGCATTTTTGAACCATATATTTATAAATTAAGCCATAATTGGTTCGAATTTGAGTCAGCCCGAAAAGTTCTTGGTCGCATCCGAATATGCCTGCAGAAACGATCGCATATACACCTCATTGACCGGAGGGAAATCCCTCATAGAGAATTCGATGGGATCCATCCAACTTGGCTGGTTGATCGCTCTATTGGACGAGATGGGATTCGGAATTGGTTCGTTTTGGCTCGAGCTCGCTCCAAAATGGTTTCCTCTAATACCATATTGGTCATTCCACATCAGATTGGCTGGATTTGTAAATCCTGATCGATTGGATTGAGGATCGACATTCCAGACTTGGTTGGCCAGATTTGGTACGATCCGATTGGTTGGGATTGATCCACAATGAGGGCAGATCTGGAAATCCTCAACTGGCATCGGATTGTGGAGATTCTGAATTGGCATCGGATTGTGGATGGCCCCAAATTGCCTTGGAATCGGGATATCCTGAATTGGTCTCGAGATCTGGTAATTTTCCTCGACTGGCATCGGATTCAAGAGATTCTGAATTGGACTCGGAATTTGAGTATCCTGGATCGGTCTTGGGATCTGATTATTTTGGATTGGTCTCGGAATATGAGCAACTTTCCTCAGATTCTGGAGTTTCTGAATTGGTTTCCGGATCCGGAGATTCCGAAGTGGCATCGAAATTTGAGCTTCCTGGACTGGCATCGGATTATGGAGATTCTGAATTGGCCTCGAAATCGATCTGGCGTTCAAAGAGGACTTTCGCGGTGCTCGTCTTCTCTTGCTGTGAATAAGTAAAACTTATTTGCTCAATGCTTTACAA
>JAQFYU010000223.1:0-27767 GCA_034694905.1 Ceratophysella granulata | reverse complement strand
GTTCCAGGAAAAAGAGCTACTTGCACTACCCTATAAAGGCGGCGGACAAACAAACCAAACAAGTCGAAATACCCTGCCAATCACCACCTCTGTAAAAAAAACATAATAATTTCAAAAGATATGTAGATCTGGATTCTGGATTTAAATGAATGATCTTTTCATGCCAACAACCCTGCTAAAATTCTACACGACGAATGTGAAATGTGAAGAACAACTATTTTCTATTGTTGAGTGAGATGAGAATAGCAGGAGCTACATGCGTTACGTAACGTGTACTTTAGCGTCGTCTTTTTATGGAAGAAGACATTTGGGTTGGGATTTGAATCAGATGTTGGGGAGTTTGGGAGCAGAGTGGAAAGAGGAACAGGGATTGGATTAGCGTGGGATTGCCTATCCTACTCGTCTTTTAGTGTTTTAGTACATAGATGTTGATATAAAATGTTGATAGTTGACAACCTTCGTCCTTCTTGGTCCTCCTCCTTAGTTACCTTCTTGTTCAGAGCTCAGTTCACCTTGGAGCTTGGACAACATGTTTTCCTCCTGCGAATACCTTCTCGTCGCCCATCGTCCAGACCTTTTATCTTCATTTGCATTCTGCATTAGGTTATGTCTTATGTCCATGAACATTGAACACATACATTCATGCATGATCGTATGTATGTATATTGTTTATATGTAATTTAATTCCAGATGATCTCTATCAAGAATCAATCTCTCTCTCTCAAAACTGGCAGAGGAAAAACAAGTATTTGTAATAAAGATGTATGCAAGATGCTCTTGTACAGGGTTTCACAGCACACTTGCACCTTGCACATGAGAAGAGTTCTCCAAGCCATTTCCAAATCCAAGGGCTGCTGTTCTGTTCTACATCTATGTACATGGGTCCGAACCGAAGGGGCCTTGGCTCCCCCTTGACCGAAAAAGTCGTACTAGATCTAATGAAATTGGTCGAAATATCAAAAATTTCGGTCGTTGCGCTCTAAACATCCCCATTTTGGCCCTTAATTATTGAAATTTTTAAAGATTTCGTGCAGAATCTTGAGTTTGCTCAATTAAAATCGAAAGTTAAGCTAAAAGTAGTGAAGATAGATAAAATCTCAAAAGTTTCTTGCGCATTGCGCAAAATATTGTGCTTCCAGCGCCTTGTACTCAAAACTGTTGCATTTTTTGCACAGGATTTTTTGGTGTCAAATACTGAACATCCCGTTTAATTTTTGGGTCCCCTCCACAGGGCCGCTGCTACCCAGTCCGCAGGTGTCCGCCGTAGACAGGGCCGGGCCAAAATTAAAGTTTCGTTAAAAATTAATTTATTTATATATCACAAAACTAATAAATAAAATATTAAGAAATTCAGACTTCTTTACTTACTCTTAAAGTGTAAACATTAAATAAACTCCTGATACTGATTCCGCCGCTATTAAACTCTAGTAAGTAGTTCCTCAATTGGCTTTCTGCTACATGTTTCTGGTTTAAAAACAATGCACTACATAGATGAATGATTGTTTAGGAGGCTAGTAAATGGAAAAACAAGATCAGATTTCCGTGCTTGCTCTCCGTGTGGAATGTATAATTTTATTAGCCGAAAATTTAGTCCAATACATGAAGACGCACCTCCATGTACATATCCTGACAGTTGGCTATTTTGAACTCTCTACATGCAGCATGCAGCAGCGAAGAAGCCCACATCTAATTTTGAACGATCAGAAACTGAAAAGCACCAGAATTTATATAACTAAAAAGGGAAAATTGGTTTTGAGCAAAAGAAAAGTATTGTTTAATCGCTCAGTTTTCCATGTTTCGGTGACAGTATTAATTATCCTTTGTTCAATTGAACAAGCGCCCAACCGTTTGGGAAAATAGAAAATCAGATGTTTTGTTAAGATTAAAATTATGATTACACGTGGATCGAGTTAAATACACTCATGTGCAGATTTCATATTGCCGAAGTATCTTAACGCATATTTAATCGCGGCGAAACAAAAACACAAATGGAGATCTTGTGAATTAAAACATGTAAAATTTGTAATTGAAAGCACTGAGTATTTGTCTATTGGTCAGAGCAAATGTGAAAGTAGTAACTAGTAAGTCCGTCTTGAAGTATGATTATGATGGATGTCTAAATAGCATTTTCTCATCAGGAACAAAGCCGCAAATGTGGAAATTGGTCGGGCTCTGTTCTGTGAGCAAAATCAGTTCATCCTGAAACTTAATTTTTGAAATAATAATTGGTTTCGACCTTGTTTTTAGCTATTAAAAATATAATCGGTAGTGAAGCCAGAAACAAGAAAATTTGCTTCAAATCCCAAAAATTTCTTGCGCTGCGTGCAAAATACGTTTTCTTTCAGGTTTCATATATTTAGAGAAACATTTGTTTGATTTTTCAAATGAATATGAATCATCTCGGGAAAATACAATATTGAAACTTTTTAAATCGCCGCTGCCTATGAGCGCGATTATTTCCAAATTCACAAAGGTTGAAATTAGGGGCCGCGCTAGTGTTCCAAAAGACAGGGCCAGGCCAAGGCTAGCGGCGGCCCTGCCCCATCCTTGACCAATTCCTAGAGCCACCACTGTCCAAATCTGGCTACTTCCCTTGCCAACTGTCTTCTTCGAGGCATTTTGGATTGGAAACATGGAGCCATTTGGTGAGTGGACCAGGACAAGGACTGATATACTGCCCATTACCAGCCCATTGCCCTCCCACATTCCTACTGGCCCTGAACGCCGAAGCGCAAAAGTGAGGTTGAAAAGGCGAAGCTCGTATGAAGCCTGGTGCTGCGCTTGGCTGCCTAAGCACTTTCACTATATCTTCCCGCTTCATTTCCATTTCCCGTCCTTCTGTCCACGTATCAAGCATGGTGTTGAAGTCTTAGGACAGAATGCCCAACTTGTCCTATGAGGAAACACTGCCCGCACACAGTGCACAACCTCCATTGGTCCAAATTTGTTGAAGTAGATTGGCTCTTTCTGGGACAGAGTTGGTTGGCGTCTGTCCGTGACTGAAACGCCCTGTACAAGTCCTGACTCAGAACCAGAACTGATCCGCTGTGCTGAGTTCAGCGTTCGTTCTGCCGCAGCAGAAGCAGAAGCTGACGCTTCAAGGTCGTTATTGGAGCAGAGCACAAACTGGATATTCCATTGAGATCAGCTCAGATTTCAGATCAGCAGTTGATCATCAGTCTCTTTTTCCGTCTGTGGACTGGACTGGGTCCATCTCATGTAATAACAATACCCATCACACATATTTCCATCTCGACTCTTTAAAGCAGTAGTCCGCACCGCAAAACCCTCCGCGTGTCTAGTTGAGCGGAAGTGAGTGAGGTTGATTAATTGGTGGGTCCCTGGTCCCTGTCCTCACTCACTCAGATCCAACTCCAACATTCATTCCTCGCACGCACGGTAAGAAAAGAATAAGAACTGGCTAAACATATCCATGTGAACAATTGTCTCATCAAAAGTGCCAAAACCAGGGATCAAATGACCAAAGGACAAGATAGGGAAATGTAAATGGTAAATGTCTGGTTCATTCCATGCATGCCTGAGTCAGAAAGTGGTCATGGTCATGACGTCATGAGAGGGTCAGACTGAGTGTTATCGACTAGCGTTGTTCATTTGGTCCTCTTTTTCTTCTTTCCAGTCAGCCCAGCCAGACTGAAGATGAAGGACGGTGACGTGCTGCTGTACCTCTTCCTCGGATTCTCAGCCATTTCAGTAAATCAAGCTCAAACATTCCAAATTTCAACGCAGCACTACCGTCCATCATGAGAACAGACCTTGTAGAGCTCTAAAACCTCTTAACTGGCTTTGTTGCTCTACTAAAATAACACTAACAGTGCTTTGCTTCGACCACAGGACAATAAAGCCAGATCTGCCAATTGCCAATTACGACACTTGCTTCTCAAATTCAAATTGAAATATTAATTCTCATTTGAAGCCGGGCGGAGAAAGCGAGTACCAAGCAACTAGAACAAATCAAAACTTTGCAAAGAGAGCGCTGTTGATATACATAGGGTGTTCTACAAAGGAGAGGACGTGACCACGTGAATTAACGAAATAACTTTACCGGTTAATGGCTTTTTTGGGCGATTCGGTGGATTTTGGAGGGTTTTAAGCCACGCATCGATTCGTGCGAAACTTCTAGAGGTAGCTATAGGGATCGTCTAGATTAGATAAAACCTCTCCACCCAAGATTTTTGCACCTGGGTTGGCAAACAAATTCACGAAAAAGTGGCGTGCAAAAATTTTATTTCAAAGAAATGTGACAATTTTCCGAAGTTAGTGTATATTGTAGTACTATATATGTAGTTGTACTACAGAACCCACAATAGCATAGAAGTATTGATTTTGCTTTCTATTAGGGATCGGAACAGGTCAGGTATTTGAGTCACCTCACCTGAACCCAACCTGACCTGAAATATTTCAGGTAGACAAGCGAACAACCTGAACCTGACCTGACTTGTGTCAGATCAGGTCGACCATCAAACCGAACTGAGCCTGTCAGGTCGGCATGATTACCTGATCCGACCTGACCTGACCCGATTTGACCTGATTTGACCTGATCTAACTTATGAATTTTTAATTCAGCCCTCCAACGTTGGAAAAATTCCGAACGGTATCTTAGTACAATTTTTCTTCGTTGAAACGATTTTGTATTATTATTCTAGAACTGATCATCATTAAACTTAACGTGTTATAGATTAATTTATAAACTTACCGATTATGGCACATTAGAGTTAGTAGGCCTTCCGCAGAAAAAAATCAAAATTGTAGCAACAAGTTTTCTAATTATTGTATCACGAGCTAATACAATGCATTGAGAACAAACAATCCCTGTCTATTTATAAATTTCAAGAATTTAAACCGTGGCGGCTCAGCTATTACCTCGAAAATGCCGCTGAAATTCAAAATTCAGGTACCCGAAACAATATCAGTTCAGGTCAGGTTAAGGTCAGCCCATAACCTGAACTGATCCGAAATTTTTACGGGTTAAAATTTGCTGACCTGATTCGACCCGAAAAACGTCAGATCAGGTCAAGCAATTCTGAAACCTGACCTGAAACTGACCCGAAATACCTGATCCGTTCCGATCCCTGCTTTAAATAAATAAACGCTGACTGTATGTTACAGTCCGCAATATTATTCAGCATTTCAAAGCCGCGCGCGCATTCTCATGCATGCAACACCTGCCTTGTGAAACAGTAGTAACAGTATCCATCTTCGTATAATTTGCAAATATATTTTTCATTATTTAATATATTATATTTAACACAATTTTATGATATTCGAAACACTGCATAAAAATGATGCAGTCTTAACTTATAATTCTTATTGACATTGACGTTGCGTTTCTATGGGAGACGAAGTAACAGGGTGGTCTCTCTCCTTTATAAAACACCCTGTGTACATAGAGGAAAGAGAGAAACCCTCGCCAATTATTTCCCCCATGTTGAAGAGATAGGACATACATTTTTTGAAACAAACCCTGTGATTTTAGCACGTTGACATGCGAATTGGAACTTCAAATTGAATTCTTTTATTTTCTCCTAACAGTAAAATAAACAAAGTTACCTCAAGTAAGAATAAAATAAATAGCGAAAACTGATAGAAAACTGCAATAAAATAACACACAAGATGAGAGAGAAGTATAATTTGCAATGATTTGTGCAATAATATTTTTGTGGAAATGTTAACGTAAAAATTGTAACACACAAGATATCTGCTGAGTAAAAGTAAAGCTTTGTGTGTTAACGTTATTGTGGAGATTTTTGCGGGATAATTGTAACACACTTTTGTGTAAGTTCATGTTTACGCAAAAGTGATAAAACAAGATATCGGCGATTATCTGCCGTTGCCTAATGTAATTCATCCGAATTTTCGCCCGTAAAAAATTGAAAATTTGTATTGATATACAGGTCAAAGGTTAAGAATTAAAAGGCGATAAAAAACGGATCCGGTGCTACTTGAATCGTGTGTTGCCGTTGCATCTTTCAGGCGACAAATTCCTCGCTGCAATTGTCTTCACAATCGGGCTATAGCGGAAATTATATTATACAAACAAATTTGAGCCAAATGGGTCGAGCTATATTTCACTAAAATTCTGCTCAATTAGCCCCTCAGTTTGATGTATCACTTGATAGGTTTGGATTTATAGGAACGCCAGAAAAAATAAAAATGGATTTTTCAAGCTTTGACCCCAGATTTGACCATGAAGGAAGGGTCGAATCGTTTAGGTGATACGCGTTGTCCTATCTTCATTTCACGAGAGCTTTCCAAAGCCGTATCGATTTCCGCCCTAGAAACTATCGATTTCCGCCCACGAACTTGGTACATCGATTAGCCATCGCCAGCAAGAAATGTCAATGTACATAAGAGTATATCTTAAAAAGCACCCGCATAAAGCATTGGCAACAATTATTAAATTAATAAAACAAATTTGTGAGTAATTACTTTGCTTAGTGTGAGTGACTGTTTACATGAATGGAAAGTTGATATGAAAGTTGCAATTGGAGGGGAACGAATTTTCAAAATCCGATTTTATCTACATACAACCATCTACATGTTTCCAACCGTTTCAAAAAATACCGTTGTGACTTCGGTACATAATAATTAGACGAATTACGTGATTTCCATTACGTTTTACATATGTACTAATCCTATTTAAAACAAACCGAAGCAATTGAGATTGAGAATAAATGATTTATGTTTGAGGAGCGAGTGAGCTACATGTTTAGTAGAACCCTCAGCTGCTGAGGCCACCTTGGGCCCATTGCAGACAAGAATAGGTGATGGAACGAGTATTTGTCCAAGAATAGTAGAATCTCAATTTTCAATTGTTGGCGTTTTTAAAATGGAGAATACAGAATACAGAAGCCCGGACTAATAAAATCAAGCCGTAATGATAATATTCAATAGTAATCGCCAGATATTTCCCCCACATCGGTGCTCCAGTGAATATAATCAGCTAATTCTAGGCTAGTATAATGAATCGCCATGTTGATCGTCTCGCCTTTTCTTTTCCAATTAGAGAGATTTTGTAGACACGTAGCTCGTATGTTGAACTTGAATGGTAGAAATAGTTGTACGTACCTGAACCCTGAACCTTCTGCATATAGTTAAAATGTCACTTTTAAAATACATGCTTGAACGAAGGAAGTGCGAGAAATTGTTGTTGATTCAGACTTGAGTGAACGTGTTGTCGAAAAAGTGATTACGCGAAGCGCAAGAAATTTGATTATATTAACAATAGGCAGTGATCGTCGAATTCAATTAATTTTGGGAATAGTTCATTGTGTATGAATTGGAAATGAATGGAGGTGGGCCTCTTGGGCCCTTATGTAGATCCGCCACTGTGTGACAACGCATATTCGAATTCAAAGCCACACTTGGAAAACTGATTTCATTACAAGTAAAAAATACATTTCCAAGCAATTCAGAAATCGTCCAATCTGACCACCCCAAAAATTCTATATGTTGGAGTAGGAGCCTTGAGCCTCACGTGTCTCAATGTCGACCTGGCCGGTTTTTGTATATCTACATGTGAACCTCTGGTGCTCGCCGCAGGGGCCCGCCAATATTAGCATTAGAAAACTAATAATTAGGATTAAAAAGAAAATAATTCAGTTCCAGAAATTGCTTAATAACTTAATTCTGCGACTGGTCCCCACAAATCCCGAGATGCTACGTGTTTTAGAATTGATACATTTTTTAATTATTAAGAACTAAAAAAGTTCTTTTTGGATGAGTCGGTCCAAAACACTTTCTCATTTATCTATCACGTATACGTCTATTGTACTTTCATTCAATATTGTCATGTGCGTAATAAATTGGTCCAGTTGGATTCTATGGGTAGATTCTAGATTTGCTTTGCAGGCACATGAATTCCGTATTCCGTGTCCAGCCAGCTTGGTCGGAACAATGCGCCATCTTTCACTTCCAATAGATTCCAGATCGTATGGATTCATATTTGTCCTCTTCCATTGTTCGAGTCCGTTCGAGGCACTGTAGGCCTAACAAACTCTAGACAGCAGCTAGCTAACTGATGAGCCTAGCGCTGTCAGTAATAAATAAATAAAGACAACAAAAGGAATAATTGTGCCAAATGTGTCTTATTCAAATATTGTGGTGTGATTCGTACCGCTGATGGATAAGGAATGAATAGCATTCTGTGCTGTGTACCGTATTCCGTGTGGAAGAGAAGGGGCGTTTTGTCCAGCATGCACTTGGCTATGCTGGCTCAGATCCCGTCTTCACTCCACTCAGCATATTGCACACACAGAATGCTATACTATATACTATGTAGCATAAGGCAAGAGAGATCAGAGAGTGCATTGACTCTCTGAATTCACTTGGCTGAAACGTACACTATTCTCGGATAATAAGTGCCTACGTACTAGCGCAGAGTTTGATGTAAATAATAATATTGAGGAGAACTGCAACATCCATTTGTCTATTAAAGTTTTAAGTTTCTATTTCCTACTTGAATGAGGCAGGGCAGATCAATGAGACTACATAGATTATTCGAAACACGCTGCTGGGCGGACTTGTCCTCATTTCATAATGCTGAAAAAGAAAATGTAAACTGAACAAGTTGAGTAATTCCTGCTCTGTTCCTTTCTTGTTTGTTCCCAGCTGCTCATTTTCCTCGTGTGCAGACTACTCAAGACGAAGGAGAGCCGGAAGTGGCGGAAAGTGGAGGAGAAGGCCAGTTCGAACGGTGGGGCGGAACTGCGGGAAGTCCTGGCCAAAGAGCCCAAAGAAGTGGGAGATTCGCCCTCGGCTCCCGAAGAGCCGAAAGACGGCACAAATGCGGAGAAGAAGAGGAAGAGCCGGAAGACGCTGCCTGGCGAAGACTTCTACGCGGGGAAAACGGAGTTGAAGGACCATCATCATGATCATGCAGCGTCTTCGGAGGAAGAAGATGAGAAGCAGGATGGACTGGAGTCCATGTTGTTCGGGAAGAAGGAGGAGGACGAGAGCCCAGGCTTCTTCTAGAAACAGTCCCACCCATGCAAACCTTGATTGATGTGACATGTGACCTCTCACTCCTCGTACTACGCAGCACCAGACCCAATCGGAATACTACATATGTATTTCTTGAACAAGGAACACAAAATGGTATCTGTATGGTGTCCCGTCCCGTATAAGCCCAAATAACTGAGAAGTGCTCCAATAGTGTGGAGGTCAATCGTCAAAGTGAAATATGTTCGTGATTTGGAGTACTTACTGAGTACTGAGAGAGAACCAGTCAAGTGTTATTATTCATGTGCTGTGCACTTGATGTGGATGTCTTAGTGAAATATAATGATGCCTGAAGATATAACATTTCTACAACCGAAGCACGTAATAAGAGCTAACGCCAAAAGAGCTAACGCAAAAAGAGCTAAAAATAAGAGCTAAAAATAAGAGCTAAACGAATATAGGCTAAAATAAGAAGAGCTAAAGCGTAATAATAGCTAAACTAACAACGGCTGAGATTTCATTTTGTATGAAACTTAGGATTAGTTTATCTTAATTGTATGTAGTTAAGGATAACGCTAAGTTGAGGCTCATGGAGTATCTGACAGGAATTTCTCAGAATATTGCTGTTTATTTTTTGGCGTTGTATTGTATTGTACTCAATCCAACCTCGGAGCAGTACATTGATTCACTGAGAAACAATGTCGTTTGTTGTTGTTGTAACCATTTTAATTTATATATTATGTTTCTCTTTGTCAGGTTAGGTTAGGTTATGGGTTAGTGACGTGCATTTTTATTAGTATATAATAATATGGTGGATTTTTGTCCGTGTATTTAAACTAAACCTGAATTTATGATAGAGCTGGTCGTTAATTATTGAATACATTTTAGTAAATTCAAATATCTATATTTATATTATTATGTCATACATATTATAGTTTGGTCATTTTAAGCTCTTGTATTCGTTTAGCTAGCTCTAACGGTAAGTTGCGTTATGTTTAATTAGCACTAAACACGAATTACTATTTTTAGTCAAATAAATCATAAGCGGTATACAAAATGAAATCACAACCGTTGTTGTCAATTTAGCTCTTATTAAGGCTTAGCTCATATTACGCCTTGGCTCTTTATATTTTAGCCATTATTCGTGTAGCTCTTATTACAGCGTAGCTCATATTACGCCTTGGCTCTTTATATTTTAGCCCTTATTCGTGTAGCTCTTATTACAGCGTAGCTCTTATTTTTTAGCCCTTTTCTTGGCGTGTTAGCTCTTATTCGGATAGCTCTTAAAACATGGAAGGACAAGGACATGTACAACAATGTCTGTCTGTTCAGACTACAAAGTGTACCACGAGTAGAAAAAGTTGAGTAAGTAGTAAGTACAGTGGTGGTGGTTGAGTTTTCTGATTGCAGAATGGCTTTTGAGAAATTTATTGCTACCAGGTGTCCTTAAATTATCATGCTGTGTACATACGTACGGCCAAGGTATGTAGAAGTTACGTACGACATTGTACATAGAATTCTTTCTCGTATTAAATACATAGTCGGAATCGGAAGTCGGAACTGGAACTTAATGTTGAGCACGTAGTCATACATATAATGTAGAACCGTTACTATGTAATAGTGAAGGGAGTGAGTGGCATGCAGGATTTCAACATTTTCAATCTCAGAGTGTTATTTGTTATTTCAATTGAAGCAAAAAATCGGTACAGGTCTAGTATGCGATCGTCACGAGCGATCGCATACTAGACCAAATGTTTTCCTTGGCATAGTATGCACGATCGCATACTGTATATACTGTATACTGTACCACAATTTTACCTTTTGCTTTTTTTCAATTCTTAATTTATCAGAGGGTGCAGGAGCAGCTAAAATGCAAATGAAATTCAATCAGTTAATCTTCCAGCTTCAAATGCACTAATTTAGAATCATTACTTACGAGTTCATATGTAAACAAGCCTCCCAGTAGATAGTCGATAGAGTCGATCACTTCTGCTGCTATTCAACAGGTACTAATTACGTGTGTGGTAGTACATATAATTTAATTGTTAATATTACATATTTTTACATCCCATTTTAATGCTCTTGCTATTTACTTAGTTCGTTTGCCAGAAGTCCATGAATATAATATTAAGAATTGAGAAAAGGTAGAAGTTAAAAAATGATGGTACAGTATGCGATCGTAGCGATCGCATACTATGCCAAGAAAACTTATTGTTATAGTATGCGATCGCATACTATAACAAAGTTTTCCTGTAAGTACCAGAAAATCCCGTGAATCCTCCGGTTTAAACTAATCTATGTACATTAGGTTAGGAATTGTTTCAAAAAGCATCCTTTTCGCACTTCGCACTGATAGGATTTCTTCCAAAGTTCGGAGGTCAATCGGTCAGGAATGATCGTAGGTTCATTTGCAAATTTTAACTACATAGCATGTATTGCTCCCACGTTGAGCACCAACTTCACCAACAACGGGCCTTCTTTGTATTTTGTAACACACCTTGTGCACATGCGCGTTTTACATGCCGCTTTTACGGCACTGTGTATTAAGGTGACGCTACGTTACGTTATCCCATTTATCAACCGACAATGATGTGTCTACTTTTATTAAATGGAAAGTATGTATTATGTATTGTGCGTACATTGTTTCTGTGCATGATAAAACTTGGCCTCTTGTAATACAGATAATGTGCTTCAAGAGTTAATGTTGCCAAATAGGACACAGGGACAGGACTGGGCAGATCTAACCTTAATATAAAATGGAGCGTTTTAGCACCTGGCGGCCATAGGACTTGTTTTGGAATTATTTCCACCTTTTCTGGAATTTGACGATTCGGAACTCAGAGAAATAAGCTTAATTTTCTGCTTTTGTTTTGTGAACACTCCTTTTCCGCGATATGCAGGAACGGAACTGAAGTTTGGAAACGAAGTTTCATTAATTATTCTGTTCTTCTCTATAAATCCTTTATTAAGTGCTTGCGAGATGTCCATCATGTTTTCACTTTTCAATTAATACATATGTACATAGAAGATGGATATTTGGATGTGTGTCTCTGTTGGGTGGGATTCAGGATTCAGCTAATTCCTCCTGATCCTCACCAGAGAATTTGGATTTGATTTGATTTGTCCTTTATTCAAGTGTCAAATATGGTTGCAGCGTATTACATTTTTGGACACTAGCTTAGAACGGAACAATTTTGGTTTGAGATTCTACTAATAAAATAATGTTCTCCAAAGTTGAGTTGGACGAACTTTGTGACTTGTGATGCAACTTAGTTGACTGTCGTTTAAAAACCATGAGAATCAGGGTGAATTTGGAATTTCTCACTTTGAGAGCTAAGTGGAAGGGGTAAACACTCCACTTGAGGAGATGAGATAAGTCTGGACTAATACTTTGTTTTGTACAACAATGAAGACATACGCCCTGCTTACTCGTCGTCCTCATTCGTAATCGTAACAGAGACAAGACAGACAGACAACGCTTCACATTTCTGATAAGCCGAAGCTGGAAGGGAAAACGTTTAGTCTCCACGGAGCGTTTACTCCTTGAGCACAAAAGGTTAGAGCCACTCTTCCCAACAACACTAGTACTTACATATAATCCATCATTCTGATTCTGATTCAACTCATCATTTAATTACTCCTACATATGTAAAATTAATTGCATTATGTGGACTTGGTCGGTCGTCAGTGACTACTGACTACGTGCGGGGGACGAAGAAGGAGATAGGCTCAAACTGCCCGTAACTGGAATTGGGGAAGTTTCCAGAGAATTGGACCTGAACAATACTCTGCTTCGACTTCTCTATGGGAATCCCAATAAACACGGAGTCATCATGTGTGTGTGGTCCGAACTGATTCGCACTGATGTCAATTTGCTCAATTTGCTCAAGTGGTGATTGGAGGTGATTGGAGGTGAGAGATAAGAGGAGACATGGACTTTAGTCCGCAGGACGACAGAGCATGTCCAGTCCACTACTTGTCCACTTGAAGCCTTGAGCCACCTCAAGCCCATTCAAATCCGCAAACCCGATTAACTAATTAACTACTGACTCCTCTCCCTCCCAATTGAGCCGAATATAAAGGATTTTTGCACACGGCACCTCCTCACTTGGCTCCTCTGTCTCCTCATACCCTGTCCTCCACATTTTGCACCCGGCACGTCCTCACTCACCTCTCATTCGTCATCCCTGACTCCAACCAGGTAACTAATTGGGAAATCTTGCCAGTTCCTTCTAATTGGACTCAGATTCAGATTCAGACTTGGTAATCAATCAGGCCCCCAACTACTAACTCCCTCTTCAATATTTGATGAAGAGCCCGAGTTCCACCATCATCATCTCCTTCCACAGTTCCACATTGTTCCGCAAAGTTCCACCCATCCCAAAATGGCGTAGCGATTGATCTCAATTCCTCACTTCTTTCTGCTCTAATAAGAGTGAAATGAGGTTGAGTATTGAGTAGCGTAAGGAAACAATTGGACGGGGACAGGCCCAGGCCACAATGGCGTCCCTCTACTATCAGAACCACAACAGCTAGAATATTAGAGCTATCAGAACAGGATTTTGTACATTTTCGGTTACCAGAACAAAAATGATAAGAAGTTCTGTTATGAGCATTCTAGAAAATGGTTAGAATTAGAGTATGTCGTAGACACAGTGAACTGAACTCTGATGAGCTAACTAGGATGAAGGGATAAAAATTATATTTATTATTGTTGGACTTTCAAAATATGATACAAGGCACAGAGTTCACACGTCATGTTGCGGAACGAGTGTTGCCAGTTGCCACTTGTCGCATCTGAAATTAAATCTAAAATTCTAATTACTCTCTGCATGTGAGCATGGCAATTATGTACCTACTCTAAAACAATAATATTATACAGATCAAGTAATCACAGGAAAGTATTCCAAATGGAATGTGCGTGATACAGCTTTCAAGGAGTCATATAAAGTGAGAAGTGACACCAACGTATGTTCGTATTCATCATCTCATCACTTAACTAAATCAACAATATATTATATTTTATTCAATATTTAATAATTAAGCTCAAATGATATTGCTCATATAATTTCTACATATGTATGTATGTACATGCTTTTCAGGCAGAAAGAGTTGAATTCAAGCCACATTTTAAAGAAATTCTCCATCAAGTCAAGATTACCTAGTACAGAGCAGAGTCATAAGAACTCGAGATAGACAGACGCTCTTCTTTGTTTAGTGTTGAAATTAAATAAATAAATATATGAACGGTGTCTACGACATACTCTAATTTTAACTATGTCCTACATAGAATTATGATAACGTTATATTATTTAGGATTATTACATTTTTGTTCTGGTAACCGTAAATTTTAAAAAGCCTGTTCTGATAGCTCCAAATAGCTACAAGGGCTAGCTATTTGGATAGCTCTAATTCTAGGTATTGTGGTTCTGATAGTAGGGACGACGACCCGGGAACAATTGCCAGTTGCGATGCGACTTACGACGATTGCTTGGCCACAACTACGCGGGGACACTAAGGTGCCCAAAAATCTAATAAAATTAACTATAAAAAGGTTTAGTATTCATAAACTTGTTACAATTTGTTTCACAATAGTAATTTACATAAGAAATATATGGAGATTCCGCATGTTCTGAATTCTGAAGGCAGAATGAAGAATGAATAGTTGCTAATTCTGGTCTAGTTCTTAACCGATGAATACCCCTTCACCTTTATTGCTCTCTCAACTTACGATATACTTAAATATATCTGTTTGTAAACCAAAATATGTAGCAGCCGCGTAATTGTCGACCAGCAATTGTCCCCGGGCAATTGTCCCAATATCTTTCAGAAGGAGGCTTTTCTTTGCTGGAGTATGGATGGAGTAAGCCTTGACGCAGTTTCCAGCAGAACTGTTCCAATTCCAAGTGTGAAATGTAGGCCGTTGAACTATGTACTACATATATTCCAGCACTCTATTCCCAGCCCATTTGAATCGCTAACCCTATCTAAACACATCAAGAATTTGGTATTAGCATTTAGGATTATTAGTCCTGGAACCAAGCTATATAGATTTGTGCAAGGCGGCCCAAAATCCTCCTATTTCTCATGTTTCTGTCAAAATGGAGAAATTGCTTAGTTTTGAATTCAAATATTTGGGAATTGAGAGAGTTGAAGTGAGTAAGGCTGAATGACATGTTCTGATTTGTTTCAGGAGTGCTTGAGACGACGCCGAGTCCAGAATGGCTATTTCTGTGGAGAAGTGGTTGGTGATGGTGGGCCTGGGCCTGACGTCCTGTCTCGTCGGCTTCGCACCCTACGTGATCCTGGGACGAGTCAAGGGCTGGGACCGGATCCTGGACCGAACCGCCTACCACCGCGTCCTCACCATCCTCTCCTGCTTCGGAGGCGGCGTCCTCCTCACCACCGCCTTCACGCACATGCTGCCCGAGAACAGAGAGGCACTTGCCTCCTACGTGGAACAGAACCTGGACCCGCACTTCCCGCTCGCTGAAGTCATCACGCTCGCCGGCTTCTGTCTCATCTACCTGATCGAAGAAACAGCCAGCTTCATCATGCATGGAGAGCATCATGTCCATGCTCACAGTCACTCGCCCGCCAGAGAGTCACCCTTCAAAAGGGACACGATTGCCAGGTACATAATTCCTCCGCACTCCTCTCCAAACAACCCAACAGCGCTCTACGCTATTCGTCCCACACACATCAAATGTGTCAATTGGGAAGAACCGAATTCAGAGCTATTGACAGTGGCAGATGGGACAGTTGAATTCCCTCCTATTTCTCTCTGAAATGAATACTTATATGTACTTATTAAGATTGGTGAACTTGTTGATTTGCAGACACAGTTCGATGGCTCACGGGATCCCAGGTCCGATTCCAGGTCCGTTTCCACACCGAGCCTCCTTCTTGAACACAGGTCAGAGTGCCTGTGTGGAAGTGAAGGTCTCACCAGCCCCGAGTGACGCTGGGTCAGGGGCAGAGCTGACGGTGGGCAAGTGCGAGGAGCACAAGGAGGAGTCGGAGCTGGGGTCTCAGATCCGCTCCTTCCTCGCCCTCATTGCCCTCTCCTTCCACGCCGTCATGGAGGGCATCGCTGTGGGCATTCAGGTCAGTTTCAGCTCTTTCCCAATCACCCTCAACTATACTGTATTAGGACTCTCTATAAAGAGCCCAGAGATCGATCTAGGGAAAGTCCCTTGGACTCCAAGTCTTCTGCTAATTCTACAACGTTAATTGTCTCCTTAGGACACGAACAACCTGTGGCTCATGTTCGGAGCAGTGGCGTCTCACAAGTTCGTGATTTCGTTCTGCATGGGAATGGAGCTCTGTGCGTCCCAGGCCCGACTACGGACGCTGATCGGGTCCATCCTGCTCTTCGCCCTCCTGTCCCCCGTCGGGATCTTCCTCGGTTCCTACCTCACGTCAACAGATGCGACCAAGTCACTCGGAGTCTCCATTCTGGAAGTAAGTGGAACTGACAAGTCCGTGGAACTGAACACTACTGAGATGAGATTGGAGAAGCTAATTGTGCGGCCTCTGTTGTCAGGGTTTTGCGACAGGGACGATTCTGTACGTGGTCTTCTTCGAGATCCTGAGTCGAGAGCGGGAACGACGAGCAGGAGCTCTGGCCTCGAGTCATCTCGTCGGCTTCACGCAGTTCCTGAGCATGCTCCTCGGCCTGGCCGCCATGATCTGTCTCATCACGCTCACAGGTCATAGTCACAGTCAGGAAGCGGGAGAAGAGGAAGGACATGAGCACGACCACTGACCTTCACATGACCTCTTTTCCTACCTAAGTACATACATAGTTCCAGTCTGTTGTTTTTCTTCTGCTCCACTTCCGCTCCGTCTATTTATGAGAATAAAAGTCATCCAGGCATTTATCCCTGCAAGTCTGAATACAGAATTATATTTTTTAAAAGTTGAAGGAATAAAGAGAGAAGGTCTTTTGGGAAACCTGAGTCCGTGTCTCCAATTTGGAGCCAGATCATCTGGATCTAGTACGAGTTCATTCAGTGGCGCCCACAGGGGTGGCAAGGTGGGCGGCCGCTCAGCCGGAAAAAAATGAGAAAAATAATAAAACGTAACTTCGAAAATGGGTCGTGTTTCAAAATTCAAAATTATTCAAAAATCGCTCAAACAATTTAAAAAACTGTATACTTGATTCCTCCTCAAAATTTTTTCCAATTACGCAGAGCAAGCATGCGTTAGGCATTACTACTGAACCATTTGTCATTTTTCTTTGAGTATCCAACCAAATTGTAAATGAAAGCTACCTCCAAGAATATTAGGAGCTTTTAAAATGCTATCTATCATTTGATTAAAAAAAGGGTTAATTATTAATAGCCTTCTAACGAATAAGGAAATTGGGAAACAGTTTACCTGGCGAATAAAAAGCAGACTTTGGCTAACCGAAAAATAAATTGGCTTACCAAAACATATAAAGTGACTGACAAATACCTATGGAGTTCTTCATATCACAAATAATTAGCATCTGTAGCAAAAAACATAACTTTTGAAATAAAAATCATACCTTTTCCACAAACATACCATTAACATCAATAACATTTCAATTTACATAAAAATAATTTGTTTGTATCAAAAATGCATAGATTTGCGTGAGATATTGGATTTAAATTATACAAATATGTTGTGACGATCGAGTACCTACTACAAATTATATCAAATATCAAAGGTTTTTCTTGGTACTGCGTTCGATGGTCACGATCGCATACTGTACCACCTTTCTAACGCAACGTCTACGTTTTCCAAATTCTTATATAGGTACCTACTCACGGACTTCTGGTAAAGGAACCAGGTAAAGAGCATGTAAAATAAAATGTAAATAATATGTTATTATTAACAATTCAATTACACTTCCACTGCAATACGCAATTAGTATACGGCTTTCTAATTTAGTTGCGCAATATAGAAGACCATTTATGCTTCAACTTCTATACATAAATTCTAAAAGTTCACATCAATCTATGTAAGATAGTTTATATCTGTAATTTGTAGAATCTGCATCTATTCGATATTTCTAGAAAAATAAGAGTTAAATCAGGGTTGGCATGAAAAGATCATTAATTTAAATCAAGATCTTTATGATCTTTTGAAATTATAGTGTTTTCTGTAACATCTGATACACTTTGGAGGTGTTACGTCAAAAGATCAAAAAGATCGAAAAGATGATTGATCTTTTTAGTAAAAATCATTGATCTTTTTGATCTTTTCATTTTGCCGATTTTACATAAAAAAATCAAGAAAATCATTGATCTTTACAATAAATATCAATGATCTTTTGGATCTTTAAGATGGCCGACAAAAAAGAAAGAGCTAATTCACATGAAACCTGTAACAGACATGCAAGAAATAAGTCTTTCACGACAGTGCTGTGACTTTCCGTTTTTGTATCCTTTGTTTGATACTACGTAATTTGTAATAGTGATCTTGAACTATTATTGGTAGCTTGCAACATCATGCGGAAGGCATATGTGTAGATCCAACCCATCGCATCGATTTCATAATTCGACAATGGTTAAATGGCCAGCTTTTGTTTCCAAATTATATCGCGCATATTTTCCGATCTGAAGAGATGCGCTTCCGCTTATACTCTAGCAGTCTCCAGCATCAAAATAGATTTGAATCCTCATTTGAAAATTCATATTTAAATTTATAATAGAAGAATGCGCACAAAATCCTGTATGGATCTATTCTGAGAGCAAGAAAATGGCTGGTATGTATAAAAAATTGGAAGAGAATTTCAACACACGTTATTATGCATTTCTTTCAATTTAAGTCAAAAAATCAAAAAGATCAAAAAAATCATGATCTTTTGATCTTTTTAAAAAGATCATGATCTTTTCCAACCCTGAGTTAAATACACGTAGAATCTACCTAATGGCAGGCTTGTTCACATATTATCTGGTAATAAATCTAAATTACTTACTGCATTATGAAGCTGGAGCTGGAAGTTGTTGAACTGGGTGAAATTCATTTGCAATTTGGCCGCTTCTACACCCTCTGATAAATTCAGAATTGAGAAATGTAGAAGCTAAAAGCTAAAATGTAGTACGATCGCAAACTATGTACCGTACCCATGATTTGGAGGAATACATCTCAATGGCACTTGTTCTACATACTATTTAAGCAGTTTTTAACTCACACAGGTTTACAATGTATATTTAGTCGATAGTAGAGTTGGAAGGAACATGGAGTCAAGAGTCAACCAACCTCCAACTACTAGTCTCATCAACATCAACAATACAACGCCTTTTTGTCTGTTAAGGTTATGACGCATGACGCTATAGCTAAATGTATGGTTTGGCAGCACTGGGCAGCACTAGTCTACCTACCTCCTCTCAAAGTGCTTCTGGTAAATCTCTTCTCTTTTGGAGAAACAAATGCCAAAGATGCTGATTATTTGGTCCGTTCGCCCCAGCTTGACAAAGACAACTACAATATTGGCTAAATAGAGTGAATTTGAACTTTGAACTGGCTTTTATTGTTTTATTACAACTTCACTATTCTGCATCTGCACGAATACAAAGAGCAGTGTGTGTGCATACATGTTCTACATATGTTAGGATCAGAGCCCGAAAACGTCCATTGGCCGTTTTAAACGACCACTGCGGGCTGTGGTCGTTTCAAAACGGCCATAGCCCGAAATCGTTCCTTTCTTCGGGCTCTGGCCGTCCACTGCCCGCAGTGGTCGTTTGGAAATTACCACAGCCCGAATTAGCAACTCTCAACTCTACATACTGTTTAAGCCCAGGTTCATCCAAAATTACAAAGCTTGAACTTGTTCTGCGTATCTTAATTTATATCGAAGCATATAATTGAATGGATTAATATTACATTGTATTAGGTTTGATTAATTCAATTCAGATTAGGTAACAGGTTATGAATTTCAAATATGAATATAAAAATGGAAATTCTACCAGGATTTACATACCGTAAATTTTGGAAGCACAGTTTATTCAAAATTAAGTTCTAAACTATGCAATTAAGTACATTATGAATGCGTCACAATGCTATAGGCTATTACCCAAACCAGCCCACTACATGTTTATAATATTAACATAATTGTAAATTGTGTAATACATTATAGTTTCTAGCTATATTCGACACTCTAGCTAATCTAGAACAATAATCATCAATCATTACAAATTAGCAGCTCATTGTAAACCCCATAATATGCAAAAATACATTTAGCCAATTCGCCCAAATATTCCATCCCGATGCCGCATATTTTCACCTTACAAATAGTTAGGTTAAACCTAATTAAATTGTGTAATTGTAGTCTGTAGTATGCTTTGCATGAGCAAGAGCTCGATGAATGAAGTAATCTGTCTTAATTCGGGCTGTGGTAATTTACAAACGACCACTGCGGGCAGTGGACGACCAGAGTCCGAAGAAAGATGCATTTCGGGCTGTGGTCGTTTTGAAACGACTACAGCCCGTAGTGGTCGTTTAAAACGGCCAATGGCCGTTTTCGGGCTCGACTGATCCTAACACATATATATGAGTAAGTAGACTGTATTCTGTATTGACTATCTGGAGTTTTGGCTTACTTCTTAAGCCTTCGCGGGAAAGAGAAGGTTATTCTTTCAAAGGTACAAAAAGTGACTCGTATCAAAAGAAGTTGTATGTACATAGTAAATATGGAATGGAGCTACACATCTTGCCCAATGTTTTGGTCCAAACAAGTTAGGTTAGTGTGAAGCACTTGGAGCTGGACTGAATGGAAGAGTTGAACTGGAATGGGACTCCATGTCATGTCCTTTGTCGCTCAATTAGCGGACTGGGTTTTGGGATGTTGAGCGTCCGTTCAGAGTGTGACGATTCTTGTGAGGTCCAGATGGAGGGCGGCGGGAGAAGGAGCGGAGAGGTACTTGGAGGAAGCGGACAGGTTGTTGTTGAACTGGGCCTGGTGGGAGTGGTGGGGGGTGTGGTGGTGGGCGGAGTAGTGGACAGAGGAGATGTCGGTGAGGAGGAGGACGTTGTTCCCGGAACGAGATGACTTGGTGGACATGCTCTGTCGCTCGAACAAGTCCAGGCCCGTCCCCTTCAATCCCGATCGTCCACGTCTCTCCGTCTCTTCCGTCGACAGACATCCGTTCACCATGATCTGCCCAAGGAGAAGAGAAGACATTAAAGGGCTGGAGCTGGACACCAGAGGACACCTCTCCTCGTCACCATCTTAAGTCAACAGCCATCAGCTACGCTAAGTTCCTACATACACAGCATAGACTAAGACTTCCTTAGATGGGCGAGAGGAGGTTAGACGCGAACCAAAGTTGAGGTTAATCCGAATGCAATTGGACCTGTGCAAGTAGTGCATGCTGAGTGCTGAGCTCTGGACATGCAATAGAAAGAATGCAATAGAGATATAGAAGGGAAACATGCATTTGAGCACATTTGACTGGATAGTTGGAGAGCAGAAAAGATCCAAACAGTTCAAACGGTTCGAACCAAAGCATTGGCAATCATCAATCATCAGGATGGACGTGGAGTTGGGATGGAAGACATGAGGACAGGACAATGACTGTTCATACATAGATCAGAGGATCCAGTTCGAGTAATAGGTGGCTGAGGACGGTAGGACATGACGCAAGCGGATCATCTTGTGCATTGCATTGTACAGAGGGTTGGACAACTGGGAATGGAGACGGGGTTGGCCATGAGGAGATTCGGATCAACTTTGGACTACATCTCCATCTGTCAGTGGATGGAGATGGAGACTCCATGATGGGAACAAAAGAAGTATGACTGGATGGGAAGAATAGGGAAGAATAGGAAGTTGAGTGAGTGAAGGAAGAGGGTTAGTCCCTTTGTTTTCTATTCACTTCCCTCCTTCTGACTAATTCGGTCCGATTCATGCTTCAAAGGACTATTTCCACTCTTCGCATCTCCTCTCCTCCTGCTTCCGCTATTATCAACTGCCGCTATTATCCTGGATATTGGCTGAGTTAGCTCGAACATGGACTGGAAAGACCCTGATTTAAACAGCTAATGTCATCCTGCTTCTAAACCCTGGATTCCATTTTAGATGGTCTGGATCTGGACTGGAGACGCTCTGACGTCTGCTCGAGGGTACGTCGCAGACATGTCTCTGCCGACGGCGATGCAGGGCTAGCTTGGGCCTAAGTGGAGTCCATATGAACTCACAACTCAACAACATCAACGTCCAACGGCTCTGATTTCGCATTTGGCTGCCTTCTCGGCGCGAAGTCAATACACATCACATAAGGGCGGCACACACAGAGTGGAACACGGAGAACATGCATGGCTGCTCAAGGAAGTTGGGCAGAAAGCAACTTCTGAGACACTTGCCGCATTATTGTCTCATGCACATGCAAGAGAAGGATGTGGGAAATGGGAAAGGAGAGGGTAGTAGATATGTTGAAGAGTAGAGAAGGAGACGAACCTGAAAGGTCAGAGTACTTTCGGTGGTGGTCGTCTCACATGCCGCATTACTCCGCTCCTGCTCCCTCTGACTATTGCGTGGCTCTGACAGACTCAGTGGTTCCAGAGTGATGGAAGCAAAAAAAAGACAAGTACGGAACAAAAATGGAGTTTCGTGGCTCTTCTCGTCCACACGATTTTATTCTACATATGTTTGTTTCTTCTTAATAGTAAAGTGCTAGTCAGAAACAGAAAAGTGAGAAAGTATAAGTATACGCCGTGGAATTGGTCTGCTCAACTAAAGAGAAGATATTGACCAGTTGCAGAGTAAGTACTCGTCTACATGTACTCACTCCTATGTATGTAGCAAGACAGACAGGAAGCAGAACAGGAAAGTAGCCAATACGTAACATCTTCGGATCGAAGACGTGGTAAAGTGTACAGATTAATACATACATAGCATGCTTGGGTTGGAAACAATGGTGATTGGACACACTCGTCTCTTGTTTTCATTATTAGTGTCTCGTTCGTACATAAATAGCCCCAAGTACTCTCGGCTATAAAATAAGAGGCGGGATGAGGACATAGGGAAGGAGTCATGAGGGATTTGGATGCGAAAGCAGCTCCAGTAGTCCTCAGATGCTACTTGGTCATTCATGGTCATTCTTGGTCAGTCAAGGGACCATTATTGGTTCACATTACACATTACTTCCACCTTGTTCGGCTGGACAAGGCCAAATCAAAATCAAAGAGACGAACATCATGTCATGTCTCCTCAACATTCCACCTCACCCTTCACTATTGAATTTCAAGCGGGAGATTGGAACCTATCAGACTCCCCCCAACGTTATGGATGGCGTTTATTCGAAGTTTAAAGTCTAGAGCTGACTGCGTGGAGGTGAGTGGAGTGGGGGATGGGGGAGGACGTGGGTGAGGTAGGTGTGAGGTCCTGCGCAGTCAGCTCCTGTCTTTTCAGAAAAAGAAGCCTAGTGCTGATTGTGGGAGGCAGATGGAGATGGGATGGAAGAGCTGGCTGAAGCTGAAGGAAGGGTTGTAATTTGTAATTTAGAACTGGAACTTGTGACTATTGTAGTTTTCGTGTGTGTGAGTACAAGTGAAACATGCCTGGAAGGCATGACGGAACTTGAGTGACATGATGTGGTACAAGATGGGGTTGATGCAGGTGGAGAGGTAGTAGAGCACGCCCGAGATGTAGGTGAGGACGTGGTAGGTCTTCCGCACGGCCTCTGACGAGTCCAACCAGGTCACTCCCCACACCGCAATCAGACGTTGGGCGTGGAACGGGGCCCAGCAGATGAAGAAGGCCGCCACGACTGCAACTGGAAAGAGAAGAAGAGAAAGAATCAATCCACTTAGTCTTCCACACAAGAAGGAAGACGGAAGGAGGCCAGTGGGACAAATGTCAAGTCTGTGCACAAATGGTTCTCATGTCCCGAGTGACTTGGCGGTTGGAAAGGGACGGAAGGAGAGAGGATAATTTGGGAAGGCCACTTCCATTCCACTCCATAATTGAGATATACATATATGAGATTATAAGAAGGAAGGAAGAACGTTCAGTTCTCAGATCCCTCGTCCCGAAATAGAAATGATCTCTTCCTCTCAAATAAATGTCATGTTCAAATGAGTTGGATTGGAATGAGAAATGAGAGGAAGAGGAGGAGGGGACACTGAGGAATGACATATGAGGCCGAGACTGACTTCTCCCCTTCATGTCACAATATCCTCCGAGTTCAGATCAGAGTCATGATCAATGATCATGAACCAGGTGTTTGTTTGGTCCGAATGGGACGTGACTGTGTGGGACTGGGGGGATAGAAGCTGAGGTCCAGTGGACCCAAATCTTCTCCAATCTTCCTGTCTCGCCTCAATCCGTCCCAATATATGTACATATGACTATGAGTAGCTCCTCCATACCTCCAGAGAGTCCAGACAGAAAAGGAGTCTGTTTCAGCAGTCCAAACTGAATTGTTTTGTCATGAATCATGTTCCATGTCTGAGTATTACCGCTCCATTAAAGTGAATAAAGTAATGAATGCTAATGCATCTGATTCTCCTGATGGTACATTTGTCTAACTTTTGTACATGTCTTCTGTACATACATACATACATTGAAGCAATGTAAAATTCTCAAAGAACGTATGTCCCTTTTGACATCCGATAGATTCTATCTCTCATTTTCTCATCGGGCATATGAAGCCACAAATATTGAAATTGGGAAATGATGTCTCAGTGTGCAAGACATATTCATCCCAATTCTTAATCACGTACATTTTTATTGATTTGAAGCATGCTTTCCATTTTAAAAATTAATGTGGGACCAGAAACATGAAGAAGGTAGTCCAATTCCAACAATTTCTTCCGCTACGCCCAAAATACAGTGTTTTGAGTCTAGTAGTAGTCTAAGAGCATTATGTTTGATTTGTCAAATGCCTGAATCCTCTTGTGAAAATGGGATTTTGTAGCTTTTTAAATTGCGACTGTTCAATGAGCAGGATTATTTTCAAAAGAAGCAAGTCCAAATCTATTGTATATGGACAGGAGGGAGGAATATGTAGTGCTCGAAAGGACACTGAAGACTAGGAGTGGCCCTGCCCTTCCGTCCTGCTCACTCACCAGCTAAGCTCTGAGACGGAGAAGCGAAGGAGTGAGTCTGACTGGGTGAAAGTGGTGAAAGTGGTGAAAGTGGTGAAAGTGGAGAAAGTGGAGAAAGGATTTGAAGAGAATCTGAGCCAGAGATTATTCTGATCTGCCACAGAAGCTGGTCTGGTATTGTATCTGGAATTGGAATTAAGTGGGCCAAGGAGGGATTAAACACTGATTAAACACATTATGTGGATCCAGGTGTCCAAGACTCCAATCCAAGACTCATCCCATTCATTAGTAAGAAAAGAAAAGAAAGGAAGACCATCCGTTTCCCTTCTCTTCTGCAGGAAATCGTCCAATCCACTTTCTCCCATTCATTCCTCACCCTCTTCCTCACCCCCTCTCTCTCTTCCTCTCTTCTTGTCTTCTCTTTCCTTCTTATTACTTCTTTCCCACTCCACACCAGTTCACTTCCCTCTCTCCAACAAGATGAGAATCAGAATCAGAATAATGAGGAGACAAGAAGAGAGAAGGGAGAGGAAGAAAGGGAACTAACTCCAGTTCATTCATTCATTCAGTTCTAGGCCTTTCTTTCATGTTCCTTCATTTGAGTGAGATGTGAGATGTAAGATGGAGGATCCATGTGTTTCTCCAGCTTCTCTCTCCTCACCACCACAATAATGGACCAAGAAGGCCTTCGCTGGACAGACTTGGGCTACAGTTACCTCTTATGTAGTCTTTGGCAAAGGGAGAAAAGAAATCTAGTCTGCAGCAAGTGTTCTAGGTTCTCTAGCAACTGGCGCCGAATTTCACGAATTATACGCTCTGTGAGCACCCCTTTGTCCAATTAGCAATTAAGTGGAAGTTGAAATAAAAGAATCTTTTAATTACAAAAAAAAAATTCTGCCCCTAATTCTTTGTTGAAAACAGGAACCAACATTTCAAAAACTGTCCATAAAGTGAATCTGAAAGCACAAACTAGGAGATATTGACTAGATGTACATGTTAGCTCAACCTATTTTCCATTTACGCATGCTCTGTACTCGTGTACTCGATCATGACATCAGAATAACTGAATTCATTAATTAGGACCTACTAATTCGTAAGTGGAAGTGGCTTTATTGTTTTTGCAAAAATAGTAAATTGTTAATTAGTTGATTGCCACTTCTTAGCAGATGGAAATTAGTAAATTGACCTAGCATATACGTCTAGTCATTATCTGGAAGTTAGTGTTTTCATATTCACATTATGGACAGTTTTGAAATTTGGTTCCTGTTTTGAGCAGAATTAGGGGCAGAACCGATTTCTTTTGTCCCTTAACCCAAAGAATTATATGTAGTGTACAGTAGAGTGGTATGGACATGGAGTACAAGTACAATTAGTAGAGAGAAAGACTCGAGTCCAAATGAGAAGATGAGGTTTGAGAGGACAGAGGTCAATGTGCTCAAGACGAGAGTGTCCTTTGACCTCGTCCCAAACGGATCTCTAGAGTTGATGAAGCCTTTGAGAAGAGTAAATGAGAGCTAATCAGTTCCGCTCTCTTCCTTCCATGTCCAGATTAGAATTCCTTAGTGACAAAGTTAAATACATAGAAGCGATTGTAGAAGGAAGTTCGAGGGACTACAACCCAACCTTCGGTCCAATCAGTCCTAGCTCAGTATACGAATCCTCAGTATACGAACCTTGAAAAGAGTTCTGAAGTCCTCTATGTGGATTTGTAAGTGGATTTTAGGGCCAATAATTCTTGTGTTTATAATTGGAAAGTGTTTGTTTATTATTGGGAAGCCAGTTGTTGGAGGGACGAGATGATGTGTTGTGTCCTTGTTTGCTGTATGGATGGATATGGAGGACCTAGACTCATGTCATGTCATGAGAGGAGAGGGGGAGACCTTGAGTGGGAACTCCGTTCCAGTCCATTAAGAGGGAAGTGGATGAAATGAAGATCATAAAAGCAGAAAAGCCAAGTCTCCAATCATCACTTTTATCACTTTTATCACTTTTATGTCCATGTTCCTTCTCAGCAGTTCTGCTCTGCTGAGTGATGAAGGAAGATGAAGGAAGAAGTGGAGAGCAGATGGAGAAGGTCGTCAAAAGCTGGGAATGATCCTTCCAACAACTCCACCTAACAACTAATCCTCTGTAAGTATGTAGACTAATGTGGTACATAGTTGGAGTTGGAGGAACTGGAAGAGCCAATCAGCTCTCCCTTTCCACGCCACCTCTCCACAACAACCACCTTTTATCCTCACTTTCACCTTTTCATGTCTTCTCTGTCCTCAGAAACAAGGAGCGAGAGAGCGAGGGAGCGAGCGTTGGGAAGTGCTAATTTGCATATGAAGGACCTTTCAAGGCCCAGAAGAGTCCTCCAACCCCAACAACCCCACATGCATGCATCTGGGAAGCTCATTTGGACTCTGATACAAGAGACAGACAAGGAGTCATAAACATTAACGGCTTGTTCTTGGCTGGAATAATGAGCTCAGGTGATTCCAGTTCACTACTATGGATTATAACTACAAATGTACATACATATAAGTCTTAAGGTTACCTTGGGCGTAATGTTAAACGTCCATAAGAAATTGCAGATTATGCGACAATTGGGTGGGGACAATTGGGCGGGCGACAATTGGGCGGGGACAGTTGGGCGGGCGACAATTGGACGGAGCGACAATTGGGCGGGCGACAATTGGGTGGAGCGACAATTGGGCGGCGACAGTTGGCCGTCGACAATTGGGCGGGGACAATTGGGTGGCGACAATTGGGCGGATATGAAAAATTTGGTAAAGTAGAGTTATTCA
>JAQFYU010000222.1:0-27792 GCA_034694905.1 Ceratophysella granulata | reverse complement strand
TTTTCGTAATGTAATAATTTCAAGGCCAAGAGAGTTAGTGTGTATCCTATCCTGTGACTTATTTTTATTTGTTCTTAATTATTATTTGTTATTATTCCTACTTTTGATTAAAATTTTGTATTAATAGTTTGAACATTCCCGCGTATTTGTTTTAAATATTTGAATGAAACTTTCATCCCGTGTAAGCAGACACGAAAGAAACTTTCAACGAAAGAGACTTTCATGAAATTTTTCGTGAAAGAACTTTCATACTTTCATGCAAGAATCTTTCCCCGTGTAAACTAGGCTTAAGTTTAACATACTGGGATTCTCAATGTAAAGCGTTTGGGACTTGCAACTGAGGACAAGGCATCTCTTAAAATAAGTGTAACCGTACACACTGAAATGATTTTATAAAACATTTTTAAACTGGTGCATTCCACAGTTTACAGTATTTAGTCAGTCAAACTACAAATTAGTGTTCGTCACCTGCGTTCTACTAAGCAGTGAAACAAAAAAAATGTGTTAAAGGCCAGTTCATGCCAAATGCATGTGTCCGAGGCCGAGGCCTCACCACATTCAATTTCATATGTTTTGCTTGCAACAAGAGGCCTCACCAAACAGTACTCGTGTTGCATGGTTATATTAAATACTAGCGACCACTCGACCAGTGCCGCGCACTGACCTATGTATTGAATTAAAAAGTTTAGCCAACTAATTAATTAGAAACTAATTATATCAATTTTATAAATTCAATTGAAAAATTGATGTATTATTGGATATTCTACGTAATTGAACAACTGAGCCTAACTTATCGTTTCTTAAAAATTGTTTCCCTCGTCTTTTGAATCAGTAAATTAGATCGAGAGTGCTTGAATTAATTATGCTTTGAACTTTCTAAGTAAAAAACGACGATAATACATTATAAACTCTTTTCTAATTTAGAAACCATTTAATTTCCGCCTTCCCATTGTCCTGATGCAAGCGTCTAATCCTTACTTTTCATTATTCCGCTCTGCAGCATCCTCCAGACCTGACCACATGCTAGGATTAAGTAGGACAGTGGCAGTATAAAGGGTTGGAGAAATGGAAAGTGAAGTTAGGAGAGCTATTTTTACAAGCAAAAGGCGAGTCGTGGATACCTAAGGAAATCATAACTCATTAATTTCAGCGGTTTAGGCTCTAAATGGCTTATAACCACCTTCTTTTAATTAATTTCTGTTCCGCTCTCGTATTAATTACGCGGTTGGTTTCTAGTACATATGTAGTATTACTTCACAAATGAGATTGGATTCGTAATGGGTTCTATAATGTGCTTAGTTTGGATCTCGACGGTCTAATATTCCACTGGAGATAAGAAAGTTGCGGGACTGGGTCAGGGAGGCTCGTAATACGAGTATAATCACACATTGCAGATGAGGTTCACCAGGCCGGCGGGTGAAAACACTTTGCTAATTATTTTAATACTTATTATACACCAAAAACCACAGAATGGAAAAGTCTCAACTTTCTCTGGCACAGAGGGTGAGATGAACTTGTATGATAAAGATACAGACAATTTACACAGTTAAGCTCCACTGCATCATATACAATCTATAAATCCTTGACATTGACACTTTAAGTGAAAGTGAAAGTAAGGACTCTTGTAAGGATGTACGGCACATTCCAGCGGAAAACAATAGTATCGGTAAAACACACCTGATCATGATCAATTGGTTCTTGAAAATATTCTTGAAAGGTGTGAGATCAGTTTTGGTGCAGTAATACTAATTTTATAAGTGGTTTCCATAGAAACCAACGGGATTTGTAAAAACTGCAATGTTGAAGGTAAAAATTCACAGAGTCCATGGGTCAACTATGGTATTGGGTTTGAAAAAAATTCAGAATATTTTTTGTAGAGAAATTTTAAAAATTTAATGTATTATTTCTGATTTCAAATTGATTTTTTGGTTTTCATTCCAGTTTCTGTTAACCTTCATATATTATTTCATGAGTTCGCTTTGCACCAACCGTCTGGCTTAATTGCCGGTGGTCCATGGTTACGCTTACGTTGTCCAAAAACCAGTATCAGTTTGAACCTGAGCCAGTAGTAATCTCTATCTCAGATAAGCTAAATATGTATTGCTCTTGACAGATGGTTGAATTCCAGATGTCAAACGCAACATTCCAATAAATATAACTGTACTGATATATGTAGAATAATTGATTGTAGCTGAGTGCAAACTTCTCAGGAAATTGGAATATTTTACTGTAGAAAAATATTGAATTTATTTCTCGTCAAGTAGGAATAATTATTTTTTTCCTTCACGCTCCTTGGCCGTGGTTCCAGCTACGCCCACGTTGTAAGCCAACGTATCATTGAAAGTGATGTAGAATCGCTTGGAATCAACTCCGATTTCAGCCACTTTGTCTGCCAAAGCTTTGGAATGTCGAATGTTTTCCGTCTCTCCCAATTTGCCCACTGACATGAGGGTAGCCTGGGCACAGTGTCCCTCCGTTGTTCCTTGAACAATAATCTGATCCGGCACGACAGTAACCACACAGACCTGTGCAAAGTAAAAATGTCGATTACTAAGCATTCTATTCAAAAGCGGATGACCTGCTTAGACAAAGAAGGCGTTTTTGACGCACCGAATTTTAAAGTGACGGAAATATTTTAATTTATAGCGGAAATAATTGGCGTTTTTAGGGTTAGAGTGGGCAAACTACACTAATTTACAATTAAATGTAGTTAGTAGCTCAAAATTTCAATTTTAATTACATAAAAATTAATTCCAAATTTTTGTATTCAATTACGGAATTACAAATTAGAGACTCGATTACATTTAATAAGTGCTATTTCCTTCAGTACAAGATGAAAATGAGTTTCACTGAAAGGCAATGTCCATGAGAAGAAAACATGTGCTGTATTTTGCATTTTTGACTTTTTCAAGACACAGACGTATCGAGGCTGTAATATACGCTAATCTTGACTATATAAAATTCAAAACTTATTGTAATCGTAATTGGAACTTTTCGTAAATTAAGATACCTAAATTACAAATTACGAATTACCAGAATTCATCACTATTACAAATTATAAGTTAATAGCTATTTATGCCTTCATAATTAATTACAGTAATTTCCGATTTAAATTTACATTGTAATTTGATTATTCTGATTTTAGCGTTCCCAGATCCCATTAAACGGCTAGTGAGAAAACGGTTTTTATCGCCCAATTTTTTTTTAGCGCCCAAGTTAAATTGTAGATAACCGCTCATAGTATTCTAGTATTCCATTTTCCATTTCTGTACCAGTAGTGACTTACTTCCACAGGTTTACCCAGCGTTTCAGCCACGACGTGGAGAAGCTCCCTGGGGAATTCCTTGGGGATCTTGTCCCGTGCCACAGTGGTTTCCAGACGGAGATGTGGCATTTTGACGGGTTTCTCTTTCAAACTACAAAAACTTGGTCTGACGAGAATTGGAGCGTAAACTGTGTTTAACAACACGGTTACTCAAAGACTGATCGGATTCTAGTTCCACATGTGCACATGTGCTCAGAGAGAAACTAACGGGCCAGATTAGCAATGTCAAAGGCCTGACCTTGGTACTCATCACTATCACTACTTGAAGAATTCTTACATCATTCACTTCTGGCTCAGATCCTCAGTTCAAACTAATCTCTGCTCTCCGCTATCTTCTACGGACATGATATCTCCTGTCTGTGGAGATTATAACATGAAAGCACCATTGACACTATCTCATCATTACATTATGCTAAGTATTCAGAACGACTCTCACTGTACTAATTGTGGTTTAGCATATAATATACATAGTAGATAGCAGTCCCCTCTATCTCCATATACTCGTATGTGGCAATACTTCACGGTAGTAGCGTACTATGTATAGACGTTACGTTGAGCATTTGGAATATTTAAATGCATGCACTCAGAGCTTTTCAATGTCATGCCAGAAATATTTATTGTCTCGTTCGCCTTAGGACAAGATTTTCTCTTGTACCGCTGGAATGTTGAATAGAAAACGACCTAGTTTTTTTTCTAATTTCTATTTTCCTAGTTGTCCATTGAATTTTCAACCGATTCCAAGAAGGAACTCAATTTTACAATAAAAATTGTATTCGATGTTGGATGTGTGTTAAATGTGAATAATTAGTTACGAGTACCGTACATGGATGTGTCGATAAAAATATTACGCACATTTTGTACTTCGAAATTGTTTACTTCAAATTGGCTACTAAAATGAAATTCAAACGGCAAATGTTAAATAGAAGCAATAAAGGGTTTCAATTTAACTATGGTAAAATGGGATAATGTTTGAGTTAATATTGGTCCCATCGCAAATAAATCTGCTTCAAACCGCCAAATATCTTAGTCGATCCTAACAGCAACAGCATATTTAAGCATAGTTAATATTGCGTTGAAAATCGTATTAATTTCCTGTGAGATTCAATCATAGCTTCAAATTTTTAATATGCGAACAATACCCTAACAAGCCATGATTATATGAGCTACTAAGTTTCTCAATAGATAGACGGGGCTTTTGAAAATAATACAATGCTTAACGTCATCTCTGCTTTTGACACATTTATAAAAATTGTCTCTATCAATTTTTGACCAGTTGACTAGAAATTTCATGGAAATGAAGTGAATCAACAGACATATGGCTCTTAGCTTAAGCACTTTGATTTGCCGACGACCGGCCTGTTCCATATAAATATGAGTTCAGTTCCAGTTTTAGTTTGTCACCTTTATCGGTTTGATAAAAAATCACTGAGTCCAAAGCCCAAGCCCATCAACTACTGAGCCCAAAACCAAGGCAGTTTCCTATACTTGTTCCTAAAACATGAATGGAAATGGAATTCAGAAACCATTCATAACCGATAAAATATGATTTCCTTTCTCTTCCTTCCCATTCAACAGTCTGTGAATCTGGGATCAGAAATGGGAGTAGATATTCAAAAACTTTTTTTGGAGGGATGAGGAGAGGAAAGTTTTCTTCCTTATGGTTGGTTAACATATCGCTGGAGGTTAGTAAGAAATGAATCCTGTTCCAAACAGTGTCTGGAAGGAGAAAGTAAGGAACGTAGAGATTTGGAAAGTGGTACATTTGGGTTAGTCTAAATGGACTGAGAAGACGATCTTCTCATTTTACAAATACCTTCAGGTTATTGTATATCTGGCTCAACAGTAAATTCTTCGTACCTCTTTCCATTCATCCAGAACTTGTTCATCCGATCATATGCCGTGTAAGAAGGAGAGAAGATGTTTGTTATGACATCCAGACCAAAACTCTTCTTTCCTTCTCAGTATTCCATGGTGCACTTCAGGCCTCAGCCTTCCATGTACTTCCAGTTTGGCAAACTTTAGTTGGGCATTTTCAAAGTAGACGCAAAAACAGTTTGGCAAAGAATTGGGTTTAAAATATAGGTTCCATTTTGTGAAAATCAACTTTTAGTTATTGCAAATAATATATTTTCAAATATCGTTTTTCTATTTTCCACTTCGAATTCAAAATCCTAGCTGCTACGAAATGACGCAATGGAAATTGCTTAATTAGTTGCGTCTAAATTCAAGGTCAACGCTCGGCTCTACAAGCTGCATGTTAGACCTCCAGCGAAATAGCGATTTTTTCGCCTGAGATAAAGAACCATTATTTCTGGCCTAAATCGCCTAATTTGCATAAGATTACGAAAATGCTAGAGTCAAAATGATGCCCTAACCAGTATTTGAAATAGATTTTCAGGCTGTGCAGTTATTAGCAAATACCACACACAGGCAATACATTTTTCTTCCCTTATTAATCGAAATATTTAAATTTAAAACAATTTATCAAAATTGAATAGTACGTTTTGAACAAATACAATTATTAGTAGCCAATGCCTTTTTCCAATCCAAAATTGCATCATTTGTTTAAAATTTGAAATAGCAAAAATATACTTAATTTGAATTTGACATTGCAAAAAAATACAATAGTAGTTTTAATGAAAATTTGAATACAGCAGAATTTCAGTTAAAAAATATAATGAATCAATAAAGTGAATGTTAAATGTTCTGACTTATTAAAATTAGTTTTCAGCGCCAGGCATCTTTCCGATTTTTTTTTAATGGTAATCAAGCGTAGACAAAAGGGATTGGTTGTAAGGTATACGTTAAATAGTCCGTTCTAATTCTAATTTAATTGTTCAATTTAATTTAACCAATGTTTGATTCACAAAATTTTTGTGTTTCTAGTGGTGTGTGTAATTTTTATATTGGGGGAGAGCCAATTATGGAATACTGAATTAGCCTGTCTGCTAGTAACATTGATAGCCATTTTGGTTAACGTATACCTTACACCCAATCCCTTTTGTCTACGCTTGAATACCATTTTCTTAAAATCGGAAAGATGCCTGGCGCTGAAAACTAAATTCAGAAATGTTGTGAATCAAACATTGGTTGAACTAAATTGAACAATTAAATTCGAATTTTGCATTGCAACTAGTGTTCCAGAAACATACTAGTGTTCCAGAAACATGCATTATCACGAGATCAACATCAGATTCGCCAGCGGTTGAGATGAGGCTAGTGGGAATTTTTTGCTGCTCAATGCTTTACTTTAAAAACGACTTGCGAAATCGATTTCTTTTTTTACTGAGTTTGCCAAAGACGTATTTCGTGAAGAAGGAGCCTGGGGAGTGATGGAGAGCTGTAGTCTCATCCCAGGTATTATTTTTAGGCCAAATCAACCATATCTTTAGTAGGTGCTCCTCGGGTTTATCAGTATGCCCAGCTGAGTCTTTGAGTTTCTCTGGGATGAAGAAGTGAAGAAAGGAAAGACAGGAACTTGAATCGACTTTTCCAAGACGAAGAGTGTATCTGTGTCTTTGTGTGTCTCTCTCATGGCACATGGACCAGCAAAACTTCACTCTTCCTTCCAACCTTCCATTCATCCATTTCTTTCCCATAAACTCTTGTTTTTCAGTCCACACGACGGACTCGTTTAGACACGCCGAAACCTCTCATTTTAGTCCTATCATCCATCCATCCCATTCTTTCCAAAGATATACGGCTCAAACGATGTGCTTCACTCCTATAATTTCCATGACGTAGAAATCCTAGCTTTCCTCTCAAAATTTAGAAGCCCATTCCCTGGTGAACCACAATATATTTATCAGGGTATATCTTTTTTTGAATGGAGAATATTCGGAATGTTCATCGAATTGAACTAGCCATCTAGCACGTAATTGTATTTTCAAAGATTCTTAGGCTTTACTTCATTTCTTGAAAAATCTATTTTAAAAATAATTGCACCAGTTGCCTAGTTACAAAAACTAGCATACTACAAAGCGATAATAAACAATAGAGTCACCATGCATGCGTCAAGTTCAAGCTCAAATTTTGAAACGATTAAGAAATCAAGCGGTATAAATTTAATTAGAATCCATTTTGGTTTTTAAAATGGTTTTTTGGTTTTTGATTTTCAACCTAATGGTGGTCCGAACCATCAAATTAAGCAGAAACTTTGCATGTTAGGACATATTCCCGTTGCATAGCGATGCTCGTTTTTGGCTTTATACAATTGGTGAATTACAATTAGTTTCAAACAAAGCATTCGAAATGAGGACAAAGGCCCATGGAGTAATTGAATATTAAAAGTTGATCATTTCGATAATCAGCTGGGAAAAAGTATTTTAATATAATGCATACGTCAGAATAAATATTATGGAATGGACCACATCATACACCATCTACTCTGTCAGCATATTTTCGAAAATTTAGATTTAGGAAAGAATTTACCTGTTTGGATTTTTTTCGAATTTGCATTTGAAACGTCTCCACTAGTCATACATAGCCACTGTACCTGGACTTGGACTTGTAGGCAGAGAAAGCGAGAAACCACTCAGGATTCTCATAAATATTGCCTAACCTGAGCTCTCTCTTTGCTTCAGGTGCAACTGGGAAGAAGAGTGGGATTGATCAAAGTCAAATCCAATCCATCTGTTCCTTCCCATCTCTTTATGCCAAAATTCACAGAGGTAAGAGGTACTTGAGCACGTCAGTCTTAAAACTTGGGTTGGGTCCTGAATGAATGGCATCTTGGGGATAAGGTCAAGAGGTTATAGGGCCAATAATCGCCTGTCAAGCCTTTGATCTATTGTGCATCGGCTACTGGCTTAACGACTACCGAGATAAGAGATAGGGAAAGGCTAGTATGTACTAAAAGAGTCCAAATATGCATGTAATTAGGCAATAAAAATCGCAATTACGATATATTCATTAAAATGTGTGAGAAAGACAGTTTTATGAAATATGCTCAGCTGAATTTCAAAAAATTGGATATTTGGTGATTTTAGTTATAAAAACAAATGTCGAATTAAAATCGAGGCACGAAAGTTTCAGATTTATTAAAATTTAAGAAAATATTACAAAGAACCAAAAACCTTCGAAATTTGTTGAATAGAAAACCAATACAGTAAAAAATATCTTCAAAAAGTGTCAAAATGTGCAAAGAAAGGGCTTTACACCAGAATATGAACAAAAATTAAAACACATCAATATATATGCGTTCCCCAAAACCGAAAAATATCAAACCGCGAAAGTTAAAATGTGAACTGTTTGTGTTAAATGAAAACTCTGCGTCATTTAATTATAAAAACCAATTGAATAAACAGATTCCTTTAAAGTGCCAAAAAATGCAATACAGGCGCAAAAAGTTGTTCAAAAGCGTCAATATACGCACCAAAATGAAAGAACATCAAAATATGGAAATATAATATGCTCTAAAACCTTAAAATAAACAAAAGTAGGCAGCATAAATTTGACTACTGGAACCAGGCTGGTGCAAATCGTCAAATCTGAAGTCAAAAAATTTACAGCTAACCCCAAGAAAATACTTTTTTTGCATAGGAAGCCTTCGCTTATCAATGTTCATGCTATTCAAACTACAGTAGAAAAGAATCTCCTACCAGCACTTTCCATAAGTTTCAATCGACAGGTCGTAATAAAGAAGCGACCATTACCGTGTAGGAAAGTTTTTCCGAAAATAAAATTGTCTAGTCTAGCATCCCAACTTCATGTCTAGCATCTAAGCCCCAATATAAATTCTGCTACTTTTTATGGAGCAGAGCTGAGATTCCCTATTTGAATCTCTGTGTTAGTCTAAGAAGAAGGCGGAGAAAGCAGGAAATTCCGTGTTCTGAGAAAAGCACTTTGAGATGTAGGGAGCAGGTATCATCCGTATTTACACTTAAGTTAAAAGATAAACAAAATCCTCTCTCAACTTTGAGAAACTAAACTTGGGTTTAGTTTTGATTAAGGCGGAAGAGAAGGAGTGAGGAAGAGACCTATGGAACATCAGAGGGTTTCTCAGGCGAAAAAAGGTAAAAATCAATAAGACGGTCTGTCGATCTTCCAGTCTGCTCCCTTCCAGAAATTTATGTAAAAGTTGGCTTGGAGATGAGCTGGTTTGGAATTCGGGAATTTGGAGCTTTCCTTAGGCCGGAACGGACTTATTTCCTATCCTCAGCTCTGGCTTTGGAAATGGAAGCTTAAAATTTCAAACCAATTTAGTTGATAGCGATAGTGATAGCTAGGGAACGGTGTTTAGGCAAAAATATAATTTTTCGAGGGCTCGTTGTAAATATTTTAATTTAAGATCTCAAAAATTCATACCTGCCTATTAAAAGTTTTATACTTGTACTGCATACTTTTCCTTAAATTATAGTACATATTTCGAAATTTTCGAATTTTGGTGCGTAACATAGTTTTGCACTTTTATTGCCTATGTTGACAGTACTTTATTGAATATTTAATACTTTTCGTTTTTAGTGTATATTTGTATATTTCGATGCTTTCAAATTTTGGAGTATATTTTGGAGTTACGAAGTGAACTTTTACTGCATATTTGGATCCTATTATTTTATTATATCGGTACATAATTTGCATATTTAATTGCTATTTTCCCCAATATTGGTTGATATTTGCATACTTTATTGTTGTGTTTTCAATTTTGGATGATATTTGGAGTTTATGCGTTAAAGAACTTCTTACCATTATTCTGATTTGGAATTTCACCCTTTGAGTTATTTCTTCATGTTATTGTTATTTTTTCCTGTTCCTTCAACTTGCCCTACTAAATTTTATAAAAAGATTTTTTTTTTTACAAACTTAAATCCGAAATTTGTCAAAGCGGTTTAAGAAATATTTAGTGCATTTTTGAGAATATAATTATGCACAATTAAATATGCGAATATAAAATTTTACAGGTTCAAACTTATTTTAATCATTTGAACTGAACTATTTACTGTGAAACCAAGTTGATTTATTACTTGATGGATCTGTGGATCTGATTTTAATCTTTGAATTCATCAAATACCCATTAAAATGTGTTTGATTCTATTATCAAACGAAAAATACCAGATGATCCAAGTCAGCTTATGTTATATTTGACAGACAGGTTTCTATCGCTAAGTGTAAGTGGAAGGCGCCGTAACTTCAAACAGATTTGTTTTTACTCGGTCGCATGTTGCGGTTTGGAGTGGCTGTAGGGATCTGGAGCTTCCGGGATCAGATTCGTGAGTACCTGGTTTGAGGAGAGGACATTTTGAGGGTGAAGATTGATTTTGGAGCGTCGTATTAAAAATTAATCTATAATCCATCACTGACAACAAAACAGACTAACTGGGAAGCTATTAGGCGTCCATGGATCAAACTGGGACGTCAACTCCAGGCGGATTCGCTGCACGGAGTGGAAGTGATACTCCCCAGTTGACTCCAAATCCCTCACCTCATTAATTCACCAGATACTTCCATTCTCTCACGCCCTCCTCACACGTCTCATGTCTCCCAAATACAAATCTCCTCTTTCCCATTTACACTCAAAAAATGAGAATCCCCATCTCATTACTATCCGCCTCTGGAGAAAGTCACAGACCAATAATAGCCTAGAAGGAAAATAGTCAGGTGAAGGTACTAGGCACGAAATAATATTCAGTAGTCTGATCACTCCTTTCTAAAAATGCGACATCATCCTTTTTAAAAGAATCGGCTGCGTACTGCAAATACAGTATTAGCCTCTTTTCGATTGATGTCTAAAACCAGTAATCTTTCAACTTTTTATCCGGTGAAAGTACATGAAATGCAGACTTGGAATTTGATAGGTCTCAAAATTTGATACATGGATTCAATTGGGGATAGGCTCCTTATCTGTGCTGTCATGTCAAGGATTCTGGCAGTGACATACAGGTGCATTAACCCTTTCAGCCAATACCGATTAAATATAAATTTCTTTGCATTGCATAAAATCTAAACTCTGCCAGCCTCGTATAAATTTCGTATGAAAGCTGTCAAAATTTAAGGGATATTACGAGTGCTACTATCCAATAATACACAAAAAAGGAGTTATTATGCAATAACATGCATTTGAATTTTGAGCAGTACATGCTCACTATGGTCAATTGGAAGATATTAATTTCAATAGCCCATTTAGCATTACATTACGTGGCCGTGTCATGACAGTCGAGCCGCTGTTATTTTTAACGGATCTTAGCATCATCAACATTTTTCATCTTGGAATCCTGAATTAGGATAAATTTAATTGTGTGGGATTACTTTGTCAGGACATTGGGCACTGGTTAGTTAAGGTGTTGACAATAGTTCTTGTGCGACAGATCGACCGACTGACTGACCACCGACAGTAAATTGAAAAAGATATTAAGAAGAATGACATGGAGCTCCACGTGGCTCTGGCAGAACGTAGGGTCAATATTGGACTGCTAAATACTTAGATTTCAGACACACACAGTCAGTTTTTATGTTGTTATTTTAAGGCATTCAGTAAAAAACTGGCTATGTTTTATCTTGCTTTCTACTGAGATTTTACCAAATTTTTTATTCTAAATATTCTATTTTTCCCAATTTTGATTTTCTCGTATTCAAATTCTCGCAACAATGGACCCGCATGCACAGCAAGCACTACAGACTAATGAAAGCAAATTTTTACTTATGCAAAAGTCCGATTAAAATATGTAAATTCAAATAGCTTGCCAATGCCAGACCAGATTCCAATCTGAGACAAGGACGTGTCACACGTGCTCGTACGACCTGACGAATTCCCAATCCCAAACCCAACATTCCATTCCGTACCTGTCTCCCAACCCGTTAGCATATTCTGAGTGAAAGTGGAGATTAGAAGGCGATTCTGGTTAGAGTCCGCACGTTATTCGAGTCGGGAGGAAGAAACTGAGCAGAAGATCATATGACATGAGATTAGAGTGATTACACGTCCAATCCAACCGTCTTCTCGTGCGTGGCCGTGACGAAATTGAGACGTGCTCCTAATTCCGAATTACCTTTCTCAGAGTCGAGTCTCCGGTTTGGCAGACGGCCCTTCCATCCCAGATTCCTCATACACCGTGTTGGGATAGATGGACGGTTGGTTGGGAAGCTGTCCTAATGGACCATGAAATGGGCCCTTGTAAACGACCATTAAGCATTTCCGTTTCATTTACTCTCCTTCTCTTTATCAACTAATCTCAACCAGAGCCAAGATTTATTCCTTCCCAACTCTGAAACGGGAAATTGGCAGCTCCTCGCCCCTTTTCCTGACAACAGAACGATTGAGGAAACGAGGCAGAGGAGCTCCATTAGCTATCTTCCAATTATCAAACAGTTCATGCAAATATGGGTCAACGTCAACACTTAGGATTTCCGAAATCCTAAATCTTGACGGGTGTCACGGGAATATTTAGTGAAATGCAAATGGCATGGACATTTTGAATGTACCACCCAGCTCATTTGAGAAAGTGAGATACAAGATACAAGTTCTGGGCCAGAAGTGAGCTTCCAACTCATAAATTTATTTTACAAGGCAGTTTGGAATATTTATGGAAGGAGCAACAAGCTGGAGCTGGAGACCTGGTGGGCATGGGACATGTAGGCTGGAGGCAAGGGTTTCTATGCAAAAATAAGATTTTTCAGGTGCTCGTTGTAGAATTTTGTAACCTAATATCCCAACAATTGACACCAGCCTAGGTTGCAATAACCGTATTTTTATACTGCTAATTTGAGCATTTGTTGAGGTTAAACTGTATTTTGTGTGTGCATATTTAAAGTTCTTTTTCCTAATTTTGATGCATGTGTTTTTGATGTTTCTTTAGCTATATTGTATATTTTGAACTTTTTGATGGTATGTATATTGAATTGGTTTTCTGTTCAAATATTTTGACCGGTTCATACTTTTCAGTAATTCCATGTTTTGAAGTGTCAAAAACTGGCTGAACTTAGCTTTTGTTTGTTATTTTATTACGCTTAAACAATTTAGATGAACTTATCTTCTACAAGGCATTTTCGAAATGAAATTCAAATGGTTATATTTGGGAAAAACAATTCTACCATATGTGGCATATTTATATATTTTGGCATACAAATGTTTGTATATTTTGGGATTTGCAGCTCATATTTTGCGACATTCTTGGATATTTTGGGATTATTGCATATCTTGCTACATATTTGCACATTTTGACATTTTCAGTGCATATTTAGCGACATATTTATATATTTTGGCATTTCCCATGCATATTTTGGCACATTTTTGCATATTTTTGCATTTTTAGTGCATATTTGGTGGCATATTTGACATTTGGACATTTCAGTGCATATTTTGTGACGTATTTCTACATTTGGACATTTCAGTGCATATTTTGCGACATATATTAATATATTTTGACTATGAGACATATTTGCACATTTGGACATCTCAGTTCATATTTGGCGAGATATTTGCTCATTTTGACATTTCAATACATATTTGGCGACATTGCATATCTTGGACATTTCAGTGCATATTTAGACGTTTTTAGTGCATACGAGCCTTTCCTTTTGGAGTTGAGATTCCCACTTTAATCTCCACTAGGTCTTCCATCCACGTACGACACTCCTTCTTCCCAAACAGTTAAGCCTTTTTGCATTTAAGTGCACCGCTCTTACTTAGCCCATGTCTTGAAGATTTTGTGTTGAAGAAACACACTCCCGCTTTCTCCACCGGATATTCCTTCAGACGCATAGAGGGCTCATTCCCGGGTCTCCTGCATGCAAGCTGGAGAGAGGAGCGTGCTACTGAATACAAACATCCCAATTCTGAGTTATATGCATGGAGAAGACGGGAATGATTATTCAACACGATGGGAGGCTGGGAATGGACGCAGCAGAGAGCTTTCAGACCCACACACCAAATGATCCCGAATGCGAATGTAAGCGGCGTCTGGGAGGAGAAAAGAAGGGAATGCTTTGATGATGAGGCCTGTATAGCCTCAGCTTCTGTTCCCATTCCATATCAACATTTCATTGTCTTCCCTGGTCCCAGCTCAGCTCTACAAAGATTCAGGCCCACTGTTTACAATAGAAACTGTATCCGTTTTGTTGTTGGTTTCTGGGCTTTCAAGATTTGTGTTGGACATTCTGGTGCCAGCATATTGCAATTCTCAGGTCTCCATCCATGCGAATCTGGATCCGGATACAATATAATCCGGAACGATATTTAGATTCGAATTTTAAATGATTTAATGAAACTGAAAGGATCCTATCGGATTAAGGATGATTTTGAAGGTTTTTGGGCCAAGAGCCGATTGACCCAAAATAAATTGTCGTTGTAATACCAGGTATTTCTGACCCAACGCACACTTTTTTGGGGTCAGAATACATCCGCAAAGTATTTCTAAAAAATTTTGAAAAAAATTAATATTTTTTCGAAAACTTTGGGTGTACATAATATACAGGTACTATTCATGGAACATTGTACTAGGGACAACTACTAATTGAGACCATGCCATATTGACCGGATTTGAGTGCTCGCACAAGTCAGAATTACTTGGTATTACAAACGACTATTTATTTTGAGTCAATCGGCTCTTGGCCCAAAATCCCTCAAAATCACCCTTATCCGATAGGGTCCTTTAATTTTTTGATTTAAATTAATTTGAATTTTTGAGTAAATTCATATTACTTCTTCTGATGCCTGCAATTTCAAAGTAGTAATTATAGAGATCCAAATTTCGATTTTTTTATAAATTACACATTAAAGGGAAGGAGAAAATTGGGATCCTTATAAAATGCTAGGGAATTTAAATTACCTAGCCGCAAAACTACTCGATAGGATATGATATCAAAGGTTGAACTACATAGAACAGCTACTCTCAGTTACATTCAACTACGTTTAATTAAGCACTCAACCCAGATAATTGCAAATTGTTTCGGATTTTTGTAGACATTTAATTTCCTGATAGTGGCCAATTTCTAACTTGTATGCTGGTACATATTAGCGACTCCATCCATTTCGCATTTATTAGTTATATGCATCCTTATCATGGTACTAATTGGATTGCGTTTATGGTTCAAGAATCCAGAGAGTTCAAAGTTTATTGGCCGGGTGAAAGTGGAATATTCCAGAGTGGAAGGGAAGTTTTCCCACAAGCTGCTTCTAGGTACGATATAAACAGCTTATTACAAATGGCTGATTCGTACCAGGAGGAAAGGAACGAGAAGCTTCTAGTATATGGATGGAGTGGAGCGCTGTATTTTACATCTGCTGCAGTAGGCTCCATAATCCGATTTCTGAAATCATTGATTCTGAACTACTGCCTATTGTATTTCTCTTTTCTTTCGAGTATCTGGAGAAAGCCAACAGTGGAGCGTGGAACAGAAGCAGCATCAGCTGCGCTGAAGTAGTTATATTTTGTCAATATATGAACTCCAACAAATATAAGATGATTTAACTCAACAACTGTGAATTTAGCATTGAGTTAGGCTGGAGAAATACACAAAAGAATAATTATTAAAATGTTTTAAAAAAGTAACAAATGTGAAAAACATATTCGACCAAAGCCGTTTCTGAATTTTGTTAAATGTTTCATGTTTGTTGAAGTTTTTCAAGAAAAATTCAATTGGGACCTGTCACATTAGGCTGAAACTTGGCGAATTTGTTCCTCATATTATTCTAAGCAACTTTCATATGTGGTATAATATTATTCAAGTATTAGCGTGACCTTGTAAAAATAACCGCCATATTGAAAAATGACAAAGCTCTCTAACGGTCACCTAAATATTTAAAATGCTATTGTGCCTTATATAAAATTGCTTAGAATGATACGAGGAACATGTGTGCCCAGTTTCAGTCAAATCGGACCGGTCGCAGTATTTAGCCTCTTTCAAGATGGAGATTTTTAACGGTTAAACTATTCATGGAATCTCCCTAAGTGCTGTAGCAAAGTTGTTCAGTATGTTCTAAAGAACATGTTTCCAAATTTTGAGCCAAATCCAAGTGAGGGTCACCGGGCAATGCACTTGCTGCTATATCCTTTAATTTTTATCAAACTGGTTAAATTGCTTTTTTTTAAATCAACCTTTGATTTCAATTAATTTATTTATCAACGTCATATCTTTTATAATTGCATATGTACAAGATACAAGATATCCGGAATTCGAATTCAGTCAGGCTTTCGGGCAACACGATTAATTAAAAACTACTTAAGCATAGCATATTTAAAAATTACCGAGTCAAAGTTTGTCATCCGCTCTGTACATTCAATTAGAAGGAAAACAATGGAATTCCCTGTTTGGAGAAGGAGATGAAGGAGCATGAGAGGGAATAATGACAGAGTTGGGAAGACAATGAGGAGAGTTTGGCAGAATGGCTAATATATGTAAAAACCTTGTGTCGAGTAAACTCAGGTCTTGGAAGAAGCAGAAGAACTAGAAAGCACCTGTCCGTCTCTCGCTCCACAGAGCCACATACAAACATCACACACGGAGTTGAGAGCTGAGCAGTTGAGCCCAAGGAGAAAGTCTCCTTTCACTCTAAACCTCCCTCCATTCCTTATGCAAAGAAAATTTGGAGCTCCTAAGCTCCTCATCCAATCAGGGAGTTGAGAATCAAATGGAGAATTAGCAGTTCTAATTCCCCTCCACAGAACTTGGGCTCTTTCTCCAGGAACATATTAAAAATTCGTAAAAACAAATTAATACGTTGTGACAGACGGGAGAAGTTTCTTCATGAAGAGCTCTACTCAAGAATCCAACCAAACTTCCGTTGGCTCCAGGGCAACTCCGAAGTTTACAGACAGATGTCGTGGAGTAGGCAGACCCAAGAATTAATCTCTTAATTAAATTGTGGTTACCCCTTTAATAGAGAGCGGCATTCTTATGCCCAAAACTCTTTTCCAGGTGCTAGCTCCGCCGACCGGTGTGAAGCTCAGAAGCTCAATTTCAGGATCAAAAAATCTTATTTTACGGGATACTGCGTATTTGGGCATATTTTGGCATATTTTTAGATGCATATTTGCCGGCTATTAGGTTCTAGTACATGAGTACTTGAATATTTGGCATATTTTGCGGTATTAATGCATACATATTTGCATATCTTGGTATGCCTTGCGGGTTTTATGCATGCATATTTGGATATTGAGGTTTTAAAGCATGAATATTTGCATATTTTTGCATATACTTATAGGATTTAGTTGATGAACATTTTGATATTTTTAGGTTTAATACATGCATATCTGCATATTTGGCATATCCTGCTGTTTTAATGCATGACTGTTTGCATATTGTGGCATATCTCGAGGTTTTTGAGGATTGAAGGATGAATATTTGCAAAGTTTGAGGTTTCAAAACGCACTTGCATATTTTGGCATATTTTGAGGTTTTATTGCTTACAGTATTTGCAAATTTTACCGCTTTTCCTAATTCTTGAACATAATTTGAAGTTTTCAATATATTTTTGAGATTTTACGGATATTCTCTGACACATTTTAATGTATTTTTTCTATTGTATTGTTTTTGTTATTTAAACATTTTCGTTAGCTTAAGTTTTTAGAAGTATCTTATTTTGGAACTTTGAAAACTGACTTGCTTGAATCTAATTTTATGTTTTCAACATTAAATTGCCTATTTCGTTTTTACAATTTGGCTCAGTGGATCTTCCATCAAACATTTTCTCGAAATTTAAATAATAAATTACGTAAAAGCTATTTTTGTTGCATATTTTGACATTTTCTTATATATTTTAAAGCATGTATGAACCATCTTTAGTTCATACGATCCCTTCCCTGCGTATTAATAGTTTTCAGCGAAGGACGAAGTAAGAACATTTCTCTATCTGAACATCTCGAATTTTCCACACAAAGCCTGAAACAGGATAAACTGATAGATGAATAGACCGGTATGTTTTAGAGAAACAATTTTGAATGCCAACATCTTGTCAAAACCTTTACCTTTGGCAGAAAAGCCTTTTGAAAATGTAAGACGACAAGTGTCATCCATCATCGGAATCCCATCTCAAGTATCCAATATAGTTGGATGTTAGGATACAACAGAAAGGCTTTATTGAAGCTGAACTCTTCACGTCAATCAGAGTAGCTTGTATATTCGCCTACTTGAGAAAGAGACGGAGTAGCAGACTGGAGGACACTTTAATTCCAGATACAAAACGTAAATTCGCATACACGACAAATACGAAATCAATACAGTAGAAAAGCCTTCTTCAGAGTATGAATTCGAATCTCGGCTCGGCTAAGTCCTCCCTTTGTTCAACTTGAGCTCAAGGGTTCGAAGTTCGAAGTGGAACAGCTGTACTGTACTACTGGGGAAAATATACAGGAAGAGCAAAATATTGTTTTATTATAAATCAATGAGATCTCACTAGGATGCATTATGCTCTTTCATACAACCAAAATGATGTGAAATGTTCTCAATCGAGAAAAATTTGTTCAAATCGATCACAGGAAACAGAAGCCCACAAGTTTGCTCAATTTTGCACGTATTTTTTAGATTTGCTTAAATTTTGTGTGCGGCTTATTGATCCTTGGCGAATGAATATCAGGTAGATTTGACAAAATCATTAATGGCGAATTGCTTACACTAATGGGGAAATTCAATGGCAAAATTGAGGATTACAGTTAAAAAATATTAATTTAAATAATAATTTCAAAATTTATTTCGCAATCCAATTTTCTAAAAATAGTTTTCAAATCGTCTGTCAAAATAAATTATGAGATTTTCATATTCGTGTTTCAACAATCGAGCATAGTTGACGGGACCTTTTGTATCAACTACGATTTAACAGATTTTGATTTCCAGACACAGAAACAAGGATTTTCAAGTGGAATTTGTGATGCATTTCTGTTGGTTTGCTCCTTGATTTGTTTAAAATTTATATTAAAATATTTCATGACATTTTAAAGATGAAATCAGATGCATCTCCTTGATATCAGTGTGGAGATGTTCTTTAAAGCTAGAATCTACTGCTTGGACTGCTCATCGCGAATTAAAGATGCAAGTCTCTCCATCCCCTGTAAAATAAAATGAAAGTATTATTAAGGATTTGATGAACTGATCGAATGGTCAGTGGCCATGGTCATTCGTCATTGAGCAAGCAAGCAGTGTTTGTCTGTCAGTATTTCTCGCTCTGTCGGAGGGACTTACTCTCAACTTTAACACATAAGAAATAGGAAAATGGCCCTTCAGCCCTCCGGACGGCCTTTTGCGGTCGGTGGGCCGAAAGGCCTAATACCCCATCTATGTGTGGGCTTTGTGGGTTTTAAGATTTTAAAATCATTTGAATCGTAGTGATGATCTCTGAAGTGTGCAAATTATGTTGACTAAAAATGAAGAGATGTGTGATAGGTGACATGATACAATATTTTGTTTGTTTCAGAATTAGCTTGCGGAGGGTACGTGGGGGTGGAGGTACGGTGTTGAGGTGTGTGTTGTGTGTGCGTGGATGAGAGGACGTGGGGCGGACGGAGCGGGAGAAGGATGAGAGAAAAGCATTTCATGAGCCCATATGACGCCGACGAGCACTACGGCCGGATGGAATCCCACGCCCGGTAGCAACTTCACGCACACGTCTCAGGTAATTCTCGTATTTCCCAACCCAATTTATAAAAAAAGCTAAGAAGAAGGCTTATATGCACCAAAATACTGCTGAAATATGGACTAATATGAATAGGATGCATAGCAAAAACCTATATTTTTTTTTGTAAATAGTCGCGTTTAAAAAAGTACACGAAGGGCATACAATTTTACTGATAGTAGCATTTTTTACTGAAATACTACCCTGCACCTCAAGCTGCGTAAATGTATGCAATTGTAGAAAAAGATAATTACAAAAGCTAAGTCTCTTTGAAATTCTCTGAACAGCAAATAATACTTAAGAAACACAATATTTGTCTCAAGTAGTGTCAAGTACGCAACGAAAAGTGCAAAGATATGTCAAAAACTTCAAAAAATGTATCAAAATTGAGGAAACCATCAAACTATACAAAGGACCGTGGATATTAGAACCAGTTTGATACAATGCTCTGAACGGATTCGGATCCGAATTTTGCCGGATCCGAATTTTGCCGGATCCGAGTGGAAATTGGAACCGGATCCGGCCAAAATTGAATCCGTGTGATGCACTACTTTGATATGCATTATTAAGAGCTTAAGCTAAAAACCTACAGTGAGTCACGGAAAATATTTTTTACAGAAATGATGAGCATATGTAAGTCAGAAAATTCACGGACAACAGAATGGCAATATCACCAGAAATATTAAAATTCGAAAGAATGTCAGATATGACTATGATTGGACCTTTTCTATAACCTTGTATGCATCTCAAATTTTATAGTTTACCCATATTCCTCATCATCAAGTCATAATTTTTATAATGTGCTCAGTGAAAATACGAGAATATTTATGAACCGGAACAAGTAAACGATTAGGTTCATTTGACAGTTTGAACTGATTCCATCGTTAGACAATTTCAGAAATAGCAATCGATCCATAAAATTCGACCACATGGCTCAAAGTTATTTTCATTGCTCAGTCTGGGTAAAGTCCGAAGTACGAGAGGTTCATAAGCTTATCTCGGGAAAGTTGGATGGAGACATAGGAATGGGTTTTAGTTTGGAATAACTCTATGGGATGAACAAACTTATCTGAGTATCGATATTCCTGCGTGTTTGTAATCTCTTCTACCCACAACGTTGAATTCGTGCATATTAAATAGGATTGGCCGGTATTAGCGAACGCATTGAAACTTTCAACTGTTGGAAAGTCTAATGGAGCAGGCCACAGAGTGATGGAACTAGGGTGAGTACATACAATGAAATATAGCGTCCTTGAGTTACGCACAAGTTTAGAACTAATTTCAATATTTTCATATTTCCGAATTCAAATTATACAGGGTGGATATGATAACTGTTGACCCGTTTGAAAAATTACCTGCAACCCGTACAAGATGACTGAGCATCTTGTAATCATGTTTGACTGGCTGGCCCATGAATAAGTGCAATGCACTGACCTGTCTATTGTATCTTTGCCAAATATACTTCATTCAATGCCTTTGTTTAATTGCTTTTGATTGCCTTCAAATTTTAACTGCCTTCACATTTGAAAATAGTCACTATAATTAGGTATATAATTGCACTTGAAAAGCATTAACATTGGTTAATGTTACTGGCAATCGTACCGACAAAGTTGTTGAATGACAGACAGATACACAAAACACACGTAAACCTCTCATTATAAAAGTTGATGGAAAATATAACCGACTAGAGGTTGGGGATATTTTTTAAACAATTGATGCTGATATTGCACAATTTTAAACCCTTTTAAAGCAAATTATGTATTATCATGTCAACATAAATAAATTATTTAACCCTCGCAGCACTGCCCAAAAGGTTATCACACGCTCCTGACGGGGGTATATATTTGTATCCCATCTCCTCCAATGAGTTTCTGTTTTTCAAAATGTCGCAAGATTGGACCTTTACATTGCATTTACCGTATATACAAATATATACCCCGTTAGGGCTCCTGGACTTTTCCAATTTTAACATGGGGAAATTTTGTCAAACTTTACGAATTATTTTCTATCTCAGAATATGTTAAATTATTTGAAGTGAAAAAATTCACTAGTATAGTAAATTATATTTGGAACAGCTACTAAAATTCCCAGTAACCTAGGTTTTTTTCAGAGATTTATTTCATGAAAAAGTGTGTTACAACCGTATACCCCGCTAGTACTGTGAAGGTTAAGTACAGCAATGGTAGCAAAACCAGACAATGCCTTTTATGGTCATATTTTTATATTCGCAAACATCTCTCTAACTTCTACAAACATTTCAGAGAAATCTTGAAAATGATCTTCAATCACTTTGAAAAATTTATTTAAAAAATCGGAACACCCTTTAATCGATTATAGTTTAAATTGATTATTACGTTTTTCGGATGTTTGCTGCCATCTGTATTATTTTTTAAAAGAAAGAACAATTTGTCGTATCCACACTGCGAGACTTTTCAATTTAATGAATATAGAAGGAACACACTTGTGTTCAGTTCAACTCGAAAAATGTTCAATGTTCACTTGACGTTACATTGACTCGAGTACCAAACCAAATGGGCTAGTAGCTGGAAAAGTTCAAAGTGGGCAGTGGGAGTAAATCTGAAGTTTGAAACGACAGGGACGAGTGATGATTGTGCTAATATTCTGTTCTGTCTGGCAGACACTAGAGAATCCAATTCCCCAACTCAGATGTTCACTCAACGATTCCTTGATACAATTATGCTGAGCATCAAAAAGCGTGTTGGTTGTCAGGAGAATAGTCGTTCAATTCTCATACCTCCATGAACCCACCTCTTCGTGACCTCTTGGACTCGAGCGGAAAGTGGGGCTCAATGAATAGACCTGACATTAGCGTGTTTCGGAAAAAGCCTCCTGAGTTAGGTGACCTGTCATGAATTGTGACAAGTTGAATGTTTCCTTTCTCTCCAGCTGCTGCTCCTGAACCTAATGTGGTTCTGGACTGGACTGGCTAAAGAAAAAATTACATCTTCCTACTCCAACTCAACTTTTTCCACATCAAGGACAGACTTTTACTTTTACTCCAACCTTCTGTTTATTCCTTTCCCACTATTAATAAAGAAGGGGACCCGAACTTTCACCCTCGAAAGGACAAGGCATGTCCGTTGGCTCCAAATAAACTAGTCCAGGTTCTCCGACCAAACTTTTTGTCCCAAAGTACCTTGTAACTTCTGACACTCGTTCAGAAACTAGAACAGGGTTTTTCTTTTTGGAGGAGGCGAATGGTCGTCGGAAGTCAGAAGTAGTCTAACGTTTCTAGCTGGATTTTTAAATTTGACTCAAACCTGGAGAATGGGAGAATTATAGACTGGACTCGGACTCTCTCATGCGGCCTGGAAGCACATATGGTCAGCAGATGAACCCATTATGTACCTGGCTCAAAGAGCTACAGCCTGGACCTTAGACGGTGTCCAGCTAGGCTTTTCCTTTCTTTACAATTTATAAATCACTTCTTTTGCAGGGTCAAAGTGCTCTGCTGTGCTGAAAGGACCTGGACACATTATAATTTATATTTTCGACTGTACAAGTGTCCTTTGTCCTTATATGTGTATATCCCATCACTAGTCCCTTTTTTGTTGATACCACCAAACACTTGGAATAAGTTACTAAGGAAGAATTGTCGGGTAGACACATCAGTTCCTAACCTAACCTAACCTAATCGCAGTACTGCACCAGCACATTATGAGGAAAGAATTTGATCTGACTTACTAATTTGGAAGGGTCTCGAGAATTTTTCTTCCATTCGAAATGTTCTCCAGCCTGAATCAAAGATCCTTACACCTGGCACTTCCATTTTTCTAATTTTTTCAGTCCATCCAAAGCTATTTTTAAAAGATTGCATAAATTTGCATTGCGTTGACACTAAACTAAGAGCCTGACCATTTGACAGTGGTAATATAACTGATCTGTACCTGTGTTTTGAATTTTCCTTTGAAAGCGTAATTAATCGAGTTTCAATCTGTTGTGTTGTGCTGTATGCATCTCTTTTACACCTCATCATTATCTTTCGTAGCTCTTGAATATGAATTTGAAAATACTAAATTTCGATAACCCATTTAACGCATAACGCATCACCAACATTTTAAATCTTTGGAATCCAGAAGTAGAAAAAATTGGATTGTGTAGAATAACGTTGCCAGGGTAACTGGTAAAGGTGTTGACAAAAGTTGTTTTGGTTGTGTGATTGAGTCGTATTCCAGACATTTATGCGACCCAGCAGGATTTTATGTAATCCGATGGCACTTGGCACTTTTCTCGCCTACTCTGCTATATGCCTCCAGAAATGTAGAAATTAGCTCTATTAATTGTAGTACTATAACCATGGTTTCACCTCCTGAGCTTCAGGCAATTTCTTAATTAGCCCCAATTAGAATCTCCATCCCTGGGATTCAGGAGTCCTGAGTCCTGAGAAGAGGCCCTAGTCAACTACAAATACATACATAGAAAGGGTAGCGTGGATAATCGGGTTGAAGCAGTTCCTTCCGCCGCCTGTCTCCGTCGTCATTGCGTTTTGAGTTCCCAACGCGTTCCAAGGAAAGAAGTGGGGCAGATTACATAATGGGCGGAATGAGAGAAAGCCTTCTGGCCTGAATTGTGTGGAACAAAGAGAAAGGGATGGCAGGAATTTATCTCTAATACCTCGAGACACCAGTCGAGTCAGGAATGAAATAAGGGGCTCAGAAAAATGAATGGTTTCTTCTTATTGGATTCCCATTTGGGCTTCCGTGCTGGAAGTGATTGAGTAGTAGGAGCACACGAAATCCAAATCATTCAGAAGAATCGAAAGAAACGACTCGGAGGACTCAAGCACACAGCTCTGCTCATCCTAATCATAACCAGCCGTTACTAGCAGATCGGATCCCATCACATCAGATCCCACACAGTCAGTCACTCCAATCCTCCTAAGTGTGCTTAGACTCACATATAAAGACGAGTTTGATCACCGAACCTTTGATCCCCCGTGTTCCCAGGCAATTCATAATTCCAGCATTATTCGTTCTATTTGCGGCAACACAAACACCTACTATAGATTTATTTAAATTCTTCAAAATGTATAATAAGTAGAGAACGGTTATTGATTTTCCAAAAGGCGCCAAAATATTTCAATATTAAGAAATCTTGCACTATTTTCATTTGATTTTGGGTAAATAAAATCGGCGATAAGAAATTGGAGGGGATAAAGGCTTTCAAATTGGCATGAGCAAAGAAATTTTAGAAACATAAACATTTGCCTTTTTTAGACCATTTTTTTTTGAATTATCAAAATTGGTTTTGCATCAAGTTCGAATTCAGGTGGATTTGAGTATGGTTATGTGTTATGTTCTATGTTTGGTTTCAATTTACAGAATTTTAAATAAAGAAATTCAATCAATTCAGGCAAGCATAAATTTTAGCAAGTGATGTGGATTGGGTGATTGAACAACCGTCGTATAACTCTCGATCTCGATACACTGTAACATTTAACATACATAGGATATATATGAGTCCAACCTCAATGCTTCCCCGAGGTTCTCGAGGTTCGAGTTTTAGAAGAAAGTAGTCTGTTCTTGTACGAATTCAGTTCTGCTAATTTGTCAATTAATTAATTATGAAGACAGAACATCCCGTCCCGAGTTCATTGAGGAAGTAGATCAAGGTTCTAGGTTCTACGTTCTGCCCAACTCAGAACTTTAAGCTCTCCGAGTTTCCATGAAATATGTATTCATTAGTACGGAGGCTTAAAACGAAAGTTGAGACAATAGCGAGACAGGAGTGCATGGCAGGCAATCCAATGAGCAAGATTATAAAATATTACCTGAATTATAGAAACTAATGTGAATACTTTGGCTGCAGATCTTCCAGCTCTATGCTTCAAAAAGAGCTTGCACACAGCAGGTACCGGTACTACATAGAATACGTGCTGTTCCTGCGATGGAAGAATATGCTGTATAGAGCACAGGCAACTAAATTGGCAACACTACATCGGTTTTACAAATAACTTTCTTAGTTTAAGTTGAATGCCGATTCAACACTGAAACTCGACTCGCGACAAAATATTGATGTGCAGTTCACAGTGCACCTGAGCTTTGGGCATATGAATACCGAACGCGGTGAAAGTGAAACAGTCGATATGCAGTTTTCTGCCCCATGCAGTTGTGTTAGTAATAATCTGTAATCACCAAGGATATACAGTATACAGTGTGGATACAACAAGGATCCGATTGCTTGGATTGGAATTTGGAAGGCATGTAAACCGTAAATTCTGGAACGGTTGTTTGGCTGAATTCCGTCGGCAAGCAACGTAGTTTAGATCCTAGGCGTCAAAACAGATTGAAGTTGGCTCGGAACACTGAACCCTGTGATATACTGCATTAATATAAATGTAGAAAAGATTTATGCACAGTTAATAAATATGGTTTCGTCTGGAGCCTTCAGCCCTGTCGCCAGTCCCTAGCACAATTGTTAGAGCAACAAATTGAAACGTGCTGGACTTAGTAAATATGGCATACTGAACTGGCATGGAGTGAGAAGCATATAAAATCCAGAGTCAGAAATAGAGAAATACATTTTCTTTGTTTTCCTAGCACTCAATTTGTTATTAAGTTGTCAAGTGCTCAAAGGGAACTTTTTTAAGGAATTATAGAGAATGCATACAAATTAAGTTTGTCAAGCCTCTCGCGGAGTCATCCGGGTTGTAAATAAGTGAGAGAGTTCCATTCCATTCTTCCTTCGTTTTTTGGGAAGCTTGTGACAACTTAAGTGCAAACATGATTACGTATGCACAGACATGGAAATTACTAACTTTCTCTTTGTACTTTTTCCTCCTTTAATCTACGCTTTTCCGGAGTAGCATCTGCTGCTGGGTCGAGTCCGGCTCAGTTCTCCTACTCAGGGTTAGGCTTTACAAAATTCAAGATTTTCTGTTCTGTGACTTTGCTTTTCATTGTAACATTGTAAGTACTTCATTTAAAATGTGATTCCTTTCAAAATGCACTTTATATATTTTTAACGTCGTAAGACAATAGCCCAGCGGCCTCCGACCTCCATCTGAATGCATAGTTTGAAATGAATTGTAACTCCCGAGCCCACTATACGACGTGAATGTACAGCCTAAATGAATCGGGCCTCCCTTGTTTACGAATTGGCATGGCAACAGGGAAAACTCAGAAATGTTTGTGTTACAGTCGTCTCTTCTCTTGTCTAATATTCGCTTGTGACATAAAGATAGACGGACAGTCACAGAAGTTAGCATATATTTTGGATGGCGATAACATATAGGCGAATTTTAAATTCACCAAATTGTAAACAAACGGGAGCCCGATTTATGGAACTGGCTGTATTTTACCAATGCGTATGCAGAATTTCTGCTTGATTTGATGGTTTTTCGGGCGATTACTAGTCTGAAGAAACCACTTTAGAAAGCCATAAATGGTTCCTCAATATTTACATACAGCTCAATTTCTTAAAATTTTCATCAATTGAGCTCAAATTCGACACAAATCCTGTGATCTATCATCGATTTCTGGTGCTCGTTTTTTAATTAGACAACTGGCCACTTGTAATCAATTTTAAACTAAACATTGAGAATGTGAGTGGAGGCGATGAGTTTTATTGTCTTTAAGAACCTCATAAAACCTCGCCCATACATAATTCTGATGAGCGACCCCAAGATCTAAGGCAACACTCGACCTCTGGTCGGCTTGGACCTCGACACACACTAATGTGCTTTCTTTTTTCCCTTCAACCCATTGTCTCGTAAGCTTTTGTTCTAGACTGGAGTGTAGTAAAGCGGAGCGGAGCTCAGAGCTCGTCATCGTCATCCAAAAGCTGCCTTATTTCCGAATCGATATGTAATACCACATATTAGAGATATGGAACAAGTTTCCTGGGCAGGGAAGAAAAATAAAATAATACAGAAGAGGCTCTGTTTTAAATTACGTCAGTCCTCTTG
>JAQFYU010000221.1:0-27939 GCA_034694905.1 Ceratophysella granulata | reverse complement strand
CAATGCGACAAGTGGCTGTCAACAATATTTCAGACATTTGCACTACTGTCATTTAGCTAGGGTAAAGGTCCTTGCAGCGCATGGCGTACTCAGCCAATTGGGCTCGAAGGCATGACTATGATGCAGCGCAGGCCCGTATTTTCGAAAATTACATTCCTGTGATGATTGGGAGTGGATGAGTGGTGAGTTGGGGTCCAGTCCGACCCTGGGTGTCCCACAAGACCAGACTTCTGCCCAAGGAATTCCTTTTATTATGCATTTTCTCCAGTGGGTCTCCTGACGTGCGTCCCATACCTAATCTGGCCGGGTAATGCGGAGGTCGGGCAGACTGAGCGTATTCCAAATGCAGAGTGAATTGTTAAAGGAAGAGAGTCATAAAAGGGCTCGGATTTTAAGTGAACTTATATAGCTTATTCAATACAGCACACTCACATCACTGAAGTACTGTTGAGCAGACCAATGCTCCGCCACTCACTCCTCCCAGAAGAAATCCTATAAAATCGTATGCACACTTTCCAGGGATTTGAGTTGAAGGCAACAGCCCAGAATTAAAGTAGAAAAAATTGGATTTTATATTTAAAGTTCAAGGAGTTGAAAAGGTTGTAAAGATTTCCTCCTTTTTTCTCTTTTTTCTGAGGCTCAAGAGAAAAATAAGGAAAATACTTGTGGGAGTAGTTCATATTGGCAAGGCTCAAGTACGAAAATGTTGTCCAATCCATTTATGAGCCTTCTCACGTACCATAACACTTCCTTGTGCCGTCGGAACCCAACGCTTTATTAGACGCCGGGTCTAGATAGTAGAAACAAGGAGGTTTCAATTGAGGCCGGGTCAATTTCCAAATTGCCGCCTCGGCGTTTCTACGAAGTCTTACATCTGGTGCAGAGTCGTGAAAGAAGTGCTTTTTTTACTATTCTGCTTACCAAACATCTGCACACGCTGGAGTTCCGTCCAAAAGCAATCATCTTAAAATTTCTGGAAAGCCTGCTGCTTGGTGCTTCCACTTTTCGCATTTTAGTCCTAAGTTTCCTTCGTCCAATGGGACTAGAAGCTGGTTTTTGGCACATTTGCAGAATAACAACCCTGAAGCGGAGTCTTTCAATTCCACATTGGGCAGTGATTCGTGGATCCGCTAGTAGCTTCAAATATGTGCATGATCCTCTGCAGCTAATTTGTAAATGTTATTCGAGCACCTCTGCTCATCTTGTGGAGCTGGATCGTTTCAAATGGCTCTCATTGTCGTTAAACTTGGAGAAAGAGACAGAAGAGCCCTTGAAGGGAAGTTGGGAGAGCGGAGTGTACTGGAAGGGTGGACAATTGATTAGGTTCATTTTGGTGAGGAGGAAGCTGAGTTGGTGCGGAATGGGTCCATAAAGTAATTTACATGAGGAGAGGAGCTCTGGGTTATGATTATGATTACGATGTGAGAGATTAGGCGTCTGTTTATGATCCTGTTCCATTAGAACGGTTAGTGCTTCTCTCCGCCGCACAAGGACACTTCGGCTCCACCAAAATCATCTCCATTTTACCTCCTCCCGAATTCTGCTCACCCAAACCCTCCTCTTCTGCCAACATGGACTCCTTGGATTGAACAGAAAGTTATTTGGCACAAAATGGTTTCCATTTCAAATTGGGAACGCTTTCTATTTCTCGAATCGTGAATGTGAATAGCTTATGAGGCTTTGGCAGATCCAGCATCTCGGCCAAAAGGGACTCAGGCGGATTTCAGGCCACCACGAGCTTTCTTCCTAAACCGAGTTTCAAGTTTTGAACGCTGTGATCTGATCTGAACCGATTCGTAGCAAACAGAAAGGGTGCGAAAACACATGCCAAATATTTACAAGCCGTCAAACGGGTTGGCTGCGGATAAAAAGAGTGTTTCTATCGAACGATTTGGAAACTGGAATTAAATAATTTCAAGGTGATCATGTAAAAAATGTAATTTAATTAGTAAAAATGCTGTTTGGCGAGAATTCCAGCTTTAATTCAGACATTCGTTTGCGAATCCGGAGTGAAAAACATTCTAGCAACGAGGAAACTTGTGAACTGACCCTCGTATTTGTTTTATTCGTACAAGATGCAAATCCTTTTGCATTTCCTGAATCCGATATTTTAGCGCAATTTTTTAAAATGGTTTAATATTTTTGGATTCAAGCCGCCGTGACCACGTACGGGTATGCTGGGTTTTGGTATCTGTAGTGGTTCCATACGTGAGCGTGCCGTCGTGAAGGGTTTTGTTGGAATGAGTTCTGATCGGATAGGAGGAAAGACGGAACTTTCTTTTTGACGTTTGGGAGGAACAAGTCCGTACTTTCCATTTAAGAGCTGCTCATGTTCCACACGGGAATCATTATTCCCTTCCATTCATTCCCAGACACGGACCAGTCTCAGACCGCTCCACATTATGCACAACCACATCCAGCCCAGAACCAAAACCAACTTTCCCTTCTGGCCAAATACAAAAACTTTGGAGGCAGAAAGCAAAATGTAGCCAGAACTCCATTTGCATGACAGGCAGAATAGGAAGGAGGAATACCCGGACTGCTCGTCGACGGACTCGAAGCCGAAACGAATTAATGTCAAGAGTAGAAGACCAAAGTTTGATATTTTGCAACTTGGAATTGATTAAACCTCTCCATGCTCCATTCATGCACGTACACCTCAACGTCCCTCTCCAGAAGCACGAACTGTAATGAATGCGTACAAAATTCGCGTGACTATTTCAAAGGAGAGGATTGGCATTGGTTGGGAAACAAGGGACGAAGTGGATCGAATAATCCGGCATCGGGAATTCCTTCTCCTGTCACCGACTCACTAATTTTGCCCTATTCTTTCCATCATCGTCCTGTGAATCTTTCTGTAGCCGTGAGAAGTTTAATTGAGATTCTAAATTCGAACTGTATTAATAATTTGCATTTTGGGGAAGTTCCCATCCCACCAACATACACATATTCTTTCTCCAGTTGCGGTACGACTGGATTCCACGTGTATTTTGGCAACCCTGTGGGAAGACGAAAGTGGGATTCCAGAATATTATTATAATTTATAATGGAGAACTCAGCGAGAGATCTGCGAGCGAACTATTATTTGACAAAGTTCCGTCTCCCCTCCCGTATTCATAATATTGGTTTTGATTCCAAAAACCATGACGGTGGTCCTATTATTACTTTCCTCCACATTTTTGGCTTCAGATATTCTAATATCCGGCCCTCCTCTTCAATTGAGGATTTCAGACTTCTCCACTCAGACTCTTGAGCTCATGCTCCTGCTGGACGGAATGGATGAACGTACAGGGTGACTCAGGACCAAACTACAGAAATACAAACCTGTTGGGGCAATTTGCATTGGTTCATTCGACGGGTTCTTCGAGACGTTGAGTGAAGGGGGCGAATAGACTTGATTCTCCCAGTCGCCCCAAACATGCCGCATTTAGTTAGTCGCTATGTTGGGTTGTTCTGAAGAAGGCTGAGGGTGGGATTGTAAGAGCTGGCGGAAGGAGAAGGGTCTTTATGCAGAAGAAGTGAAATTGGACGGCGGAGATGTATGACTCTCCGCTTTCTCTCCCTTCTCATTTTCTTGAGAATAAAGCATTATGGATAAAGAATAGTTGGGAGTCGGGCGAACAGTTCCTGCCTTCTTCCCCATTTCCGACTCAGCACAATGGAAATAGCCAGAAATAAATCAGAACTCAAAATTGAATTCAAAATTGCACACTCCCAAATCCCGGATCAGGTCTATCTCCACTCAGACACAAGCCGATACTTTCAGATACCAGATTTTATATATGCATGCAGAAATAAATAATAGTAACCAGCGGTCGTTGAAATGACAACCATGCTCTGATTTTTGAATAACTTGCTGAATTCTACATAAATAGGCGGCATTTGATTCTGCACATGCGCCGATCTCTGGCGACAACGTTTGGAGGCCGAAGGAATGGTTTCGAGTGTGCATTTGTGTTTGTCGTTCTTAGCCGAGCTGTTCATTTCCGTAGGGAGCGTGTTCTGAGCTGGAGGTTGGCTCCTGATCTGAGCTGCCTACAACCCAGCAGCTTCTGCCCGGCTTTTGTCCAAAAAGAGGCTTGGGCTGGTTCTTGATTCTGGAGAAAAGGAATCCCTCAATTTCCGTCCCGTGGAGACTCCCCAACGTCTTTTCCCGTCGAATGAATAAAGAGTCTTCTCATGTAAACCTACGCACTCCTCATTTTATAATCTTTCCCTTTCATTCCCAACACAAAAATGAGATTGGGAAACCATTTCCTCCCCTCCCTCCTCACCCAATACGAACAAACTGGTTCTGAAAGGAGCATTAAAACCATTTCAAAATCATCTTCTCTATTTCAACTTAAATATACTCAAGTTAGGAAGCTAGTATAGCTAAGCAGAGTCCTGTCTCTAATTCGTATCTGACTACTTACTGAGTAGCGTATGCAAAGTGAGAGAAGGACATATGGACATGCACATGTTCGGTTCCCCGAAGTCTCGTTGGGACTCTGATTCGGGGTTGAGAGTGTGGACACGGAACGCCTGTACGTGTCAACAAATTAGGGTTAATTAAAGCTCTAGTTGGTCCTGAGTGTTCTTCCGCAGAAACACCCTTGCCCGAGCCAAACTCTCCTTTGGCAACAATAAATTGATTGGAGAGGAAGTGAGAACACAAGTTTTACAATTAAAATTTCATACGGACCCACTCACACTTGTTCAGTGGGTCAAATGGACAGAAAGGGAAAGTGTGGGAAGGAAAAGGAATGGAGACACAGTCGAGTCTCACTACGCTCACTTTAGCTCCTCTCTGTTCATCTCACCTAAATTACTATTTCAGAATATAGCATCAATTGGGATGGAAGGAAATAGGAAATTCAAAATTAAGTTGTAATTAAAGACAGAGATTAATTTGGAACGAGCGTTGAACTGAGAGGAGCCTTGCAGAAGTCCCTGTAGTTAGACTCGACTGTTGATCAGAAGGCCGAAAGACGGTACTCTGCTCGGCCCCACCACTACTACTGGTTGGAGTTGGAAGTCTTGTCTTGAGACGAAAGTGTAATCAAGTCATTATAAATTATTCTCTCCCGTCCCAAAATGTAATCTTCATATATCACTTTCTCCATTCCGCTCCCTCTCCCACTCACTCCACGCACAAACACTAAGGAAGAGAAAGGGAGGACGGAAGAAAGGAGGCCAAGGAGCTCCAGCTTCTCCTCCGTCCTTCCCACCTCACGAGGTAAACTCAACCTTGAGTCCAAGACTCCAGACCTTCACCAAAAGAGATGAGCGGATCTGGACCGATCCTTCCAATCCAATTGGTCCAAAACCTGGAACGTTTCCCAACCTATGTGACGGATCATGGACTTCCAGAGTTGAAATTATGTAAATTCCATGTCTGACGCAGATTAGAAGTGGGAAGGAGTTCTCTTCAGCTCATTTCTCAATTGTCAGGAGTTGGAAGTGGGCTCTGAAGAATGGTGACAGAGGGTTTCTCCAGAGACCCAAATCCAGCCTCACCCTCATCTCCACTCCGTCCCTTGGGTCTTTGAAGTCTGACTCCAGGCTGGGAACTGGGAATTCGGGCAGTGGAAGTCTCAGTGCCTGATTCGGAATCTGAGTTCTCTTCATTAATAGGTTCGGATGTTGGGAGTGGAAAGGGCAGAGAGGAGAAGGCTGTGGGATTTGGGATTAGCGGATTTATGGTCCACGCAGCTCAAATATTCAGTGGAGGATTAGAGAGGGAAAATGATGAGGACAAGGATTTGGAACACGAAATAATAAATACAATTTCTCGATTCGGACTCCGAACAGCGGCGGGCCCAGCCCAGAAATGGAGAGGAAACTCGGTTTCAGTGAAGAGGCTCAAATTGGAAACGTTTTTTGAAAAATATAATATAAAGTAGGAAAACTTACACAAATCCTAAAATAGGAAATTTAGAATATATGTAGAAATAGTTAGAAAATAAATGGGGTTTCTTTTATTGCATTTTATTCCAATTTAGGAATTACGGTATGACCTTCTGGTTTGATATTTGATATGGAGGTTCGAAGTATGTTTGGACGGGTTGTGAGTTGAGGGAGTGTGTGCTTTGATGGTGGGTGAGGGTGGCTGAGTGTGTGTCTCTTTCCATTTGGTACAAATTAGAACTCTCCATGTGTCGAATTGCATTGGCTTGAATTCATCATTCATAAACTATCCCTGGCTCTAATAATAGGAAACTCCCTCCGTTATTATCTAATATTTCCCAATCCAGTCCACCGTCAGATTCACTTCTCTCAAACCAGCTTTCTTCCTCCAATCTAACCTGTTATGGACATTCAGACCTTCCAGTTCACGGGTCCTAGTGACTTCTCTCGGTTCCAGGATTAGTGGCTTTTGGCACAAATTATTAATGTATCCAGATTTGCTATTCCTACTATATGCGGGGTGATATTTTGGCACACGAATTGACTTCAATTCCAAACAACTAAAGGAACTTCCTCCTCACGAACGAATACCACAATTAAAACAGGCCGATATTCGCCATAGCAACAAACTAAAGGATGTTTAAATGTTAGCTAGCCCTTGGAAGACGGTTCCATGAACTGAAATGTGTGAAAGTCCGTAACATGTGTATTTAGAACTGCGTATGGGATGGGAGAAAGGAGAGGAGGCTTGAGTCAAATAATGTGTTTTGAGTCCTTGGTCCGCAACATGCTCCTTTCTGAATCAACTTAATCAAACCTTTCTCTCTCCCAATTATTCTCTCTCGATCCCCAGTCTCCTCCTATTGGATCTCTACTCCGGATTAGGCACACTACCTAAGCTCAAAAACCGAAATAAATGTATTAATGTACATAGTACTCGACGTGGAGTCTCTGGCGTGCTCTGGTCCAAATTTCAGGGGGGCGTTTTTCTAAATATTTTTAGTGATTTAATGGATAAGCAGTCATAACAATTAAACACAGAAGGTCTGTTTAAACACTAGGACCCAAGATAAAACCTGAGTGAATATCAATAATCCAGAAATAGAAAAATTGTTTCACTAAAGATGGAAAGATGTGTTGGACTGGAAAGTGATTTTCACTTTTCCTTGTTTTTGATTTTATGGGAAGCTTTGGCCGATTCTAATGGTGGAAATGTAGTCGAGACACGCGGAGAGTGAAGGAGGAATGATGGTGGAACATCCCAGTCAGTAGTCTCTCCACATTGTTTGAGTTTAAGCTTCTCTGGCCTAATTTCATTTCCAGGCTTAAAGGTTGAGAGAGGGAATGATTTCTTGGTGTGATGTGCCGTGCCAAGGGGAAAGTCAGTCAGAAGTCCAAAGATGAACTCATTCTTCAGCCAGACTTCTTTCAATTCCTCCAAATCATTTCCATGGTGGAGTTTGCACAGTACTTAGTCCTCGTGAAATACACTTCCAACTCTGCCTTTAGTCTCCCTTCTACTTTGCTCAAATATAGAAATAGTTGAAGGAGCATTTGGCAGGTATCCATTACTCTGAAATTCCAGTATTTGTTCCTATTTCAAACGTATGGCTTATGGAGTAAGTTCATCTCTCTTTGCTCGTTTTATCGCTCAAACAAATGCAAAGTCTAGCCAAGCCGAAATTACCGAGTGCAAAAGTTGCGATAGAAGTATTCGAATCGAACGAAAACTATTGGTAGAAAAAATTGAATTTAAATATTAAGATTGTAAAATCTTAACCAAAAAAACTTAACCGAAAACCAAAATAACTAATATTGAACCGAACTAGACTGAAAATATTTTGAAAAACAGAACTGAACCGAACGAATTTTGGAGTCTGGCTCACGGAAGTGTGTTCGTGCGCCTCGCATGGTACGTGCCTGGCGGATCTGAATTTAGTGCTAATTATGTCTTTTGAGTCATTTGGTCCTGAATCGGAAGTGAATGGGTGGACGGGTGAGTGAGCAAATGTGGCGTGAAATGAGAGTGGACGGGCTGAGGTTCGAATTTCAATTGAAGAGCCGGAGTCTGCCCAGAGGGGCCACTCCGCTCTTCGTCCGATGAGTCAAAATGTCAAAGAAATTAGATTCAAATCTGTTGTAGGGTCACGTGGCTCCGAGTCCGAGTCCAGCGTCCCCTCCGCTCCTAATACAATAGAGAGCATAATGAGGTGATAGGCAGCGTGGGGCCTTTCAGCTCTAACTCCATTTCCTCTCATTATTACGAAGAAACCCTCCGTCCCAACAAATTAGTAGCACGGGAGATGCGGAGAGGAAGCTCACGGAGGGTGGACCCGTTATCTCGCTCAAGATTTCAATATTTCCCCATTCAGCCCGCTTTTGTTAATTGTTGGACTCAAATCCTGGTCCGATATGCCTCTGCTCCCATTCCACGCATTTTGGAGACATGTGAAGGGAGATGGGGAGTCTTTTGTCTAACGAAGATAAATGGGATCTTCTCTTGGCTCCAAATCAGGTTTCATACTCAATATTTGTGCATAATGCTCCATTTGGAGAGACTAGACTGATGGGAAAGAAAGGAGTGAACCTGTTCGTGTTGGGCTAATGAAGACAAAAGAGGTATTGATGGGAAAGGTGGAGTTTGGGTGGGAAGGAACCTTCCTTTCTCCACGCCAGAATCCATTTTGGAAGGAACACGAGGAGTCTTCCACTATGTCTCCCATTTCTCTCTCTCTCTCTGTGTGTGGAGCAATAAGGCCTTTCTGGACTCAATTCCGAGTCTGAGTCAGGATTTGGACAAGTCTAACCTTTGGAGCCTTTGGAGGAGAAAGCGAACGTGACTGGAGGAGTGTGCATGGAATGTCATAGACCACGACGTCTCGAATCACTCGCTCAGCATCTTACCAAACCAACTTGACATTTTCTGATCAATGCCCACTGTCTTCGGCCCATCCATTATTCCGCAAGACGTAATGAGCGGTTTTTCCTTCAATGGACTTGAATAGGTCAATTTAGTCCAGACCTGACTTTCTCTCTCCTCAGCTCCACTCAGCCACACAATCCACTCCAAGACTCGAAGAAGGAAGGAAAGGAAAACTACTTGAGCAACTTTCTCCAATAGTTGAACGATGAGTCTCGTCAATTCACTCCTCACAAACCGACCGTCCTCCAAAACTTGAGCACATCCTTCACATTTCTCAAAATTGGGAATATGTTCATTCGAAAGGAAGGAAGTCTGGTCCTTCTCCTGGCCTATGGTTCCAGTTGGAGCCTAACTTAGCTTCTTAATAATTTTCTTCCTTTCTCAAGTGAGGAAAAGGAGAAAGCTGGGTCTCAGTAGAATTCCACGGCTCAGTTCGGTGAAGGAACTAAAGTAGAGCTGACTCAAAGTTCCCAAACGAAGGTCTCGCACTGGGAATTGATCATGAGTCTCTGTATTTAGAATTGATTTGACATCAGGGGAATAGTCTGACTTCGGCTGCTCAAACAACCTTCAACTTCAACTTCACGCACACCTGACGTCATGAAAAATTGCGGATTTCTATTTAGAATTGCTCCTGTTTGACCATTTGGCTTGAGATTCGTCTCAACATAAGCACCCTTCGGTGCAGAGATGGCTGAGTACGGTTAGAGGATTGTGCGTGGAGGAAAGGCGGGCTGATTCGGTTTGGAAGACGCAGGGTCATAGTCTGTTCATAAATTGAGGAATTAGATGATATTGGGTCGAGAGATGTTGTCTGGCGTGTCATTGGGAAAAGAGGGAAAAGAAGATGATTTATGTTTCTCCTTTCTTTCTGTGTGGAGACAGCAGCGTCTGGTCTTCTCTTATTACTACTTTCCCATCCCATCATAATGCATCTTTCTGTGAAAGAGAAGACGGCGGAAGCGGAGCTCAGATCCGATATGGACTCTCCCACTCAACAGCCTCCACTTCCTGCGGAACAGGAACTTGGGCCTTGGAACAACACACTCGTTCCTCTCCTGGTCCTGGCGGGATTTAGGCGGAGGAAATGTACTACAAACTGGCACCCAAACCGAACCAGTCTCTTCTACTCCATTCCATACATTCCGCAGTCGGTTTTTTCAAATGGGAGGTTTAATGCAAAAATTCAACTTTTGGGAGGTTGGAAGGTTGAGAAGACGAAAGCCCGTGCCATCTACCGGCAAATCAGGGGGAACACGTGTAAAACGACATCAAACACAAAAGAAGCTACATCTTTAGATACTGGAACAGGTTTTACATTGTAATGTACATGATGTTCCAGATGAGAGACCAGATGGATTCCTCATTGAGTCCTCATCTCGACTCAAGATGAGGTGCTGGAGGAGAAAGTGGAGAAGTTGTGAAGATGAAATCGGATTCATTATAAGCTGAGGAATGAATAGATTGAGCTGAGTGAGTGTTTGTAGGAAGAGGAGCAGATGCATACTCGTCCTCCCAACTTGAAGTGAGCATGTAGACGTTGAAGGAACGGGAAGATTCTCCAGAATGCTTTCTCCACGTCTTTCTTCTCTATCAAATCCTCCCATGAGACTTTATAACTTTCACCACACCATTCAACTTTTTCTCCTTCTTTCTCCACCAATCTCCATACACTCCAGCCAAGTGCCCAGCTAGTCAACTCACTCTTCCTTCACAGGGATTAAACCAAAAGTTGGACTGCTTTGAAGAGCAAGTAATCAGCAGGTTTCATTCATCCTCTCCAGAAGCCGACATACTTTCTTCGAGGCTTGAGTCACAAAGCGGACTTGTTTGTCGCAGTACTAAATCTGGGTGGGATTCAATGAGTTGAGACGAGATGGAGAGAATGAACAGTTCTTCCGATTTAGGATGATAAGTTTGGGATGAGAAGAAGAAAGGAATATATTGTGTTGGAGATCGAGAGTCAGGGAGCCCAAATGGAGACGAGAGAGAAAGGAAGGGTTGAGGAGTGAATCGATACGAGTCTTTTTGTCTCTTTGGCACACGGAGTCAGGAAGGGACATCTGGTGAAATTCCATTGTGGCTTCTATCAAATCTAATGCAGTGGAGCTGATAGACGCACACACGCACCAATCAAGACTCAGTAGTGCCGAGAGAGGTTTCTTCTTCATATTTCATATTCGGATTCCAGCAGAGACACGGAGAAAGTTGGCTCGGCTCGACTACGGATTCTGACATAGGCTCCCGTCTTTCGCATTATCTCCCTTTGCACAGAGATATCAATCCCCTCGAACGGAGTTTAGGTGGAATCCGTTGAAACGGTAACATAAGGAGGGCGTACATGCTCTGCTTATAGGCTCAAGCTTGTAGGACCAGATTAGGGATCTGAAACCGTTTCTATGTAGACATTCGACGCATCTTACGCTGCACTTTCTGGCAGACGAGGCTGGGTTGACGTTTTGGAGAGAAAAAATGATTTAAAAGTCAATTTGGAGGCAGAGAAGAAAAAGCTCATCAGACCTCCGTGCTGGAGCACTGGCTGATTATGGAAATGGGTGGGGTCGTAATGAGGATATCCCGTATGCCTCCCAACCTCCCCGATAAGATCTGCTTCTTGCTCAGACTCTGCATCAGGAAGACAGGATACAAGCTTCTGCAGAACGGAAATGAAACATCTTAATGAAAGTGAGGCACATTTGATGAACCCAAAGGCCGTATCCAAGCCTCATTGCCTCCGCTTTCTCTTAAGATCAATTTTCTTCAAGTCTCCGCTAAGGAGATTCGTTCCTGGGTTCAGCCATTTTTGAGTTTGGAAAGGAGTCTTGATTTTCAAGTTGGAAATGAGTGGAGAAGAGCGTGAGGACGAGTGTATTGAGTAAGATGTTTGGATTGTGAGTGAGCTGGATGGAAGGAAGGTGAGTGTTTTGCGGAGAGCGAGCGGTCTGAATTTGTGATGAGTGAGAAGGGCAGTGGAGTCGTGTGGCTGGATTGGAGAAAGAGAGCGACTCATGAATAGGAATGAAGGGAGACAGGTGAGTTGGTCCTTGGCTGGAGCGAAAGAAGCCGAAATGGAGACCAGAAAGTCGTCTTGAAGTCGGGCTGGATTCAATCGAGAGAGAGTCTGGGACTGACAAGTCCTTTCATTCGAACAGACACGACCAGAAAGGGATCCAATTTGTCTTCAGTAGTCTCCATAGCAACGAGGAACAATCAGAGCAGAAGACACGACGTTCTGGACTCAACACGCGCCCGCAGCCTCATCCTCACATCCGTCCTAGTCAGACGCAGCTCAGGTGCTCTTGAGCACATTTGCATCAACAACTTAGGCAGAAAATGTACAGGGTCGCTCCTCTCCTACTTTACACAGAACATTATTGCATCCTGGTCTCTGTTAGACAATCTTACACCTCCATCTACGAATCACTCCTTATCTCTTGCTCGTATCTCAAGAAATCGACGAATCAAGTTTATAATTGATTTGTTTTGTTTGTTTACAGGCTCAGGTGTTGGGTTCGGAGGTCCTAGTTACCAGTTGGGCTCCCGTGAGGGCCTGGACGTCCTGGGCCCAGGACTGAACTACCGGGAGCGGTCGGGGTCGGAGGGTGACGGGGAGGAGTCCCCACCCACCCACCACCGTCCCCACCCTCTCCACCTACCCACACACCACTCCCTCCGCAGAGGGATCCGTACCCGTCCCGGACCCCCACCACCTCTGCCCCACTACCAGACAGGCGGGAGCGTGAGCCAGGCTCTGCTCCAGCCAGAAAACCCGTACCAACAGCCCTACCTGAGGGCCGTGGGCCCTGGAGGCGGACTCTCCGACTCCCCGCAGTCAGAAAATGCTTCCGACGCCACGTTAACGGACTCAGAACTACCTTTCCCCAATCATCAACCCGCTTCTGCCTTACAGCCTCTTCAAAACGGTGAGTTGAACCTGAAACACTAAGTTGTTTAGTATGCAAATTAAATGGAAGATTCCAGAAAATAATTCCAGGGTTATAATCTTAAATGAGGGTTTTATCAGAAGCTATGGCATGTTTACTTCTAGTATTTATTGTTCTCGACGAGAGGATCTGTTGAAGGGATTCAAGCAGTTTGGAAAGCTAAATATTTATGAATCAACCCTTGTATTCTACAACAGTGATCCAATTCCTTCTTACTTGATTCGAAGGTTTGTTTAAATTCGTTCGAAGTTCTGTAATTTGGTTCCATCGCAAGCGTTAAAATTAACATGGTGAAAATTATATATGTACAAAGAATAAAATATGTACTAATTATTGAATCAACCCTCGTACTTCTCCCGATTGGAATCTTCACTTTATCTGAGAGCAGAGGTCTATTGAATCCACACATATTTTGATTTTCACGAGTCGTATGTCGTATAAAAGAAATGGATTGGGGAACATATAAACTTAAGCAAGTTTGAGCCAATCCTCGTATTACTCCAAATTCTCATAGTTCAAGAGCTCTAAAATAGTTCACATGAAGCTTCCCTGGCGAGGGTTGTTTCTAAAGTCAGAAAGTATTTTGTTTACACTTTTGATGCAGCTACGATTTCTCGGAGGAAGGCCAAGTCATAAGAGTCCAAAATTTATGAAACCACCCTCGTCCTCAATCTAATATAAGTACCTACCTAATGTGTAGAGGCAAATTGCAAACTATTCAGTAAAACTTTGGACTGGAATTGTTGAGTCAGAGATTGTGACATGGACACGTTGTGTACATAGTTCCAATTGATGGCTCGGCTTCATATTAAGCCTCATTGAGGAAAATGGTATTTTAAAGGTTTGAAGTGAATACTTGTTCCGTGCTCAAAGGCTGGGAAGGAGAAAAGGAGGGAAGGAAATTGTGGATTCTTTTCTTTTTGGCAGAAAAAACTTTTGCTTCCCCTTCTTCAACTTCCTTATCGATCTTCGCTCAACGTTCAACCAGTTCTTCACTAACGCTCCCTCTCAGCTCTCCCGCCGCACAACACATTCTTCAAATACTCCGCTCAAGACCCACCCACGCAAACGACTTGTCTTCTCTTCCAAATCCCAGTCCTGGCCATACAATCTTAATCAGACAGAATCCTGATTTCCCTTTAACACTTTCACTTTGAGTCTGTAGAGAAACTTGAGGGAGATGACTTGGGTGTTCTTTCTCAATGCAAAAGATGCATGGAGAAAGCAGGGAGAGAGTAGCCGCAGTGCAGAACAATAGACTCGTAGTCAGGTGAAGGCTGGAGAGTTTGCCTGATCTTTGTATCCGAAATAGTGGTGGAGAGAGGCGGAGAGCTTAGTGCCTCCGTGGAACTCAGGAAGCCCGTCTTCTGCATCCTCCACTCCACTCAGTCCGTTCCATCCTCTCCTCACAAAATTCCCAGATTAAGTGAAGAATGCATGCAGACTCAAGTTCTTTCTCACGACCAGTCTCTTCTCTTTTAAGTTTAACGTTGGAGAAAGTTCTCTCGGTTCCAAATCGGCTCTATGTTTCTAGCTCTTCACCTCAGAAGGGACTTATGCGAAAACTCGGCCAATTCATGTCCAGGTCCAACCAGACTGGAACCTGTTTCCACAACGGATACCTCGCCAAGTCCAACAAACAAAGTTTTATTCGTAATTACCAAAATGTCAAATTCATGTAACGGATTTCAAAAGGTAAAAGTGGGTAGCTGCCAGTGTCAGGTTCTGATCCCGCCTATTGATTTTATGTGGCGGACTAGAAGTGAAGGCAGCAGGTGAAGGGAATGGGAGAGAAAGTGTGGAGGCGAAAGGGAGAAAGTGGAAAGTTTCAAGTTCAAGGGAAAGAGAGTGCGGAATATTAGCATCTTCCTGTCTTGAGCCTCAAAGGAATTCCACACTCTGACTCAGTCCGACTTCTGAGGAGTTGGACAGGGATGAGGAATTAGAAGAGACTCATTACACGTCAGTCCGCCAGACCCAATCCATCCCAGATCCGCCCCAGGCTCATCTTCACATCTTCACATCTTCACATCCTCAAACTTCATCTTCACAACCAACTCACTTTCTCCTTCCAGCTCAAGCATTTAGCTAGGCTTGTTCAGTAGAGCTCAATCCAGGTTGAGCCAAATGTAGACATGTGTTGGAATAGGGAAATTTCTCAACTTTTCGTGTCTAAGATGTGAGATTCATATTTTGTGTGGGATCTGAAAGATGCGGTTGTGAAGTGAGACGTGGGAAGAGGAAGTGAGAGAAGTGAAGGGGCTGAGGAGAGCTGGGATGTAAACACATGTTTGGAGCTTTTTGTTCGGGTGAGAAAGGGTTCTTGGGTGTCTGGATGGATCATGTTGGAGACGACGGTGAGAAGATGTGGGATGAATTTGTAGCTGGAGTGGAGAAGGGTTGGACGGAGGAGCTTGTTCCGAGCAGAGAGACACATTTCAAACCATGTCAGTCTCAGAAGGGGAAGGAAGTAATCCGCCTAGAATCAACCAACTTTCTCACAGAGAAAGTGTGGGAAAACAAAAGGAAGAAAGCCAGGGAAAAGGAGAACAGACCCTGTCGTAAGTCAGGCACGGAGCACGGACCATGAGGCTCAGTCCTCTCACCGCCTCTTACGTCCATCTCAGCTCCAATCCCCAAAATTTGGTTCCAATTTCGAAATCACCGAATTTGTGCACCGTTAGTAGTTGTACACAAGTCATTGGTCCCTAATATGAATCCGTTCCACAGTACTTTCCAAATATTCTTGGTTCTACGCTGGAATGCGGAGATGTGAGATGCAAATGAATCTCGTTAGTCGTCTCTTTGTGGAAGCAGTGAGGCGGAAGTGAGTTGGAGCTACGACAGTGGAATTAGGCGTGTGTGAGCGTAGCGAACGAACCCATCCACGCCTGGCCCAATGCGTATGCAGAATATTTATATAGTGTCTCCCGTGTCTCAAGCTCCACAACTCTTTTCATTGTCTCCAACTCTTTTCTCCTTATTTCATTTTTTCTTCAACAAAGGAAAAGATCTGAAGAAGTGTGAAAATATTGCTAACGGCAGCCCTGAACCACTCAGCTTGGGTTCAAACTTGTTTTTATGCCTCTTTCCTATTTATTCTAAAAAAAATATTTATTTTCTATTTTGGAAAGTTTCTCGATTTTATCCAATTCTTTGTCAAATTATGTTCTCCGGACATTTGTTCGATTTTCTACTAAATTATGTTTTCGTTGCATTCTATAAAATTTCGTCAAAATTTTACTTCCCTCAAATTATAAAATTTTAACACATGTTCGCCAACTGCCCGAATTTGATTAATATATTTTTTACTGAAATTCTTATGTTAATGAATTACAAAATTGCGGACGTTTCAAAATTCCCTCCAGCATTTCCGCTTCAATCTTGTTTTCTCTCTTCATAAGCTCTTGTTGGACTCAAGACGGTAGAATGATGGGGGAAATCCCGAGATGCACATTTTCCAATTGAAGAACTTTCCTTCCCGTCTCCTCTTCCTGGCTCTATATTAAAATTCAATCCTCCCACATTTTCACACTCAAAGGAGAAAACAGTGGGAGAGACAAAAAAAAAAGGAATAAAAATGATGAATAGAACAAAAAAAAAAGGAGCAAATGGTATTAAATAACCTTTAGGAGGCTGCTCGTCAGACCATGATAGGCGGAGAGAAGAAAAAAGAAATTAGGCCTCGTCAGTCACACAAGTCCCTTCTTCTTTTCCTATTTTTTATTAATTTCAGACTCCCACATTCTTCACAATATTTCTCAATTTCAGTCTTGATCTTGACTCAAGAAGGTTGACATCATTTCAGAATCCTCCTTGGTTTGAATATTTGAAGAATTGAGGGAGTCTTCTCTTCCGTTTGGATCGGTTCAAAGAATGATTTCCTTTTGTTTTAGCTGGACGAAGCGGTGGTGGTGTGGGAGGGAGGGAGTCTGGGCACTTGGGCCGAAATAGGACGGAGATGAACTCCTTCATTTGCATTTCCATTGACGCTCAGACTCGTTATCATGGGTTCCAGACTCCGTTCCTCTCGTTTCCATATTTCTGCACAGAATTCAATTAAGCGCTCTCTTCCCACTAACTAGCAATTACACGGAACCAAGCTTCCGCATTCCATCAGAGAGAAATACTCCCAATTATATTGCATTGATTCATTCCAACCTCCCAGTTTGCTCCATGACCCTCACTTGGTGTCCCTTTGATTGGAGTGGGTGGAGTGCATGTTGATTTGTTGCGAGGTGGCTGGTGGCTACGAGGGAGTCTGATTAGCCTAGCTTAACTTTCTGCATCTCCCTCTCCGGCTAGACGGACGGTGGATCGTTTCAATTCTCAATTTCGTGTACTAGATGCTAGAGAAAATGGAATTATTTCCACTTCTTCCTTCGAGTCAGGAAGGTGGAGAGTGCTTAGCGCTGCTGGACCAAAGTCCGCAGGATGAAGGATCCGGCTTTTTCAAATTGATCAGTTTCTAACAACAGCCTGCCCCAACACATTCACTTCTAGATACAGGGTGAAAATCCGTCATGTTCGGATTTTTGAAATAAGAATTAGATGATTATAGATGATCGACATTATATTCTTCAATTTCATCCGATTCGTTTGGTATTTCCAGCAAATTCTTTTGCTTGGGAACGACTATTTTCAAATGTTAGTCTAAATATGATTTCTATCCAATTTTAGAATGCTTCTTCTCAAATTTACCTTTTTAAAGTTAATTTGTAAGTAACACTTTACTCAGAACTTGGGAGTGAAGAGCGAGTTGAAGAGAGGTTCATAGCGAGACTTGTATGTTCTGAACTCAGTCCCTCTCATGTATTTAGAAAATGAGAAACATGGACTTCTCCCAATTCCGTCCCATTGTTCAGGCCGAGACGGAAACAGTGAAGTAAATATTGTTTGAACAAGAAAGTGCTTTCTCCTTCCTGGAGAGGCTGGAGACTAATATTCCCAATCTCCCTCTTCTCTCTCCACACCCTTCGTGCTCATGAATAGAAACTGGACTAATTTCATCATGGAACCACTCTTCTTCTCAACCGCACAACTACCCAATCCAAAGGAGTGAGGTGGGAAGGAAATCCTTCCAATGTTGTCGTCTTTGAACCCCTTCCAAGGTCCGTTACTCCTCAAACAGATTCGGATTCGGGATTGGAATGTTCTAATCTGCCTGTCTCCCGAAATGACTCCTTCCTTCCTTATTCAACCTCAATGTCAAACTCTTTTATTCAATTCAATTCCACTTCTACAATCTTGTAAGCTACATTTTTTGTATGAACGTCAGCTCCTCATCCTGCTCAATTGAAAGCTCAAAGCAGGGCACCACCCTGACCCGAGTTCTGCCCTTGACCCTGACCCGAGTTCTGCCCTTGACCCGAGTTCTGACCCTGGGACGGGGTCTGCTTCTGCTTTCCCTTCTGCTTCTGCTTCTGCTTATCTCCGAGTGGAGGTGCGTCGTCAGGAACACAATCCGGTGCACCACAAACGCATCTCTTGACCCCATTGATATCGCAGAGGTTGGCAGACGACCCAGGTTTGGGACAGTCTTGGTCACAATTCCCGGTTGCCTTGGTGCAGCCGTCCTGTAAGCCAACCAACCCACTCCTATGTTTTCACTCATCTCAACAAATCACTCAAATGGGGATAGGGTGAGAAGCTTACCGGGGTCACAAACTCGCCGTCCTTGAGACATTGACAGACTTTGGCGAAGGAGCAGCTGGACTCCTCGCAAGCACTGCTCTTACAATCAGCACCACTCACGCATCTCGTGAAGTCATCTCCTGGTTTTGCTTTCGGCTCTTTTTTTACCACCACCTGGTTCTTTTTTACCACCACCACCACCTCCTTGTCCTGCTTGACTACCACCTCCTTGTGGTGCTATATCATCACCACCACCTCCTTGATTTTGACCAGCACCTCCTTGATTTTGACCAGCACCTCCTTGACCTTGACCAGCACCTCCTTGACCTTGACCAGCACCTCCTTGTTCTTGAGCTTCAATCTGCGTTGGGTTTGTTTGAAATAAATTGGATCACTTACATGGAAGGCAAGTAGCCCAATCTCTCATCCTATCTCATAAGCCACTTCAATCAAACACAACTGAAAGTAGCACCTCTCTCATTTGGAAAAAGGAGCTGCTGAAATACTTACCAAGTGAAGACCAATTCCCAGAATTAGGCTCAAAATCAGAAAACGAAGGGAAGTGAAGTCAGCCATCTTGTTTCGTAATTTGCTCTCCAGTTCTCTCCAAAGAATCAGAATAATGAAATGAAGAAACTCCTCCACCATTTTATCAGGAATCTGAAACAATGCAAAAGTGAAACCCAAGCCTCTCTCAATTCAAATGTCATGTACGAGTACTTGGCATTGTTTCTCCATCAGACCTTTAACTGGCTTTTAAGTGGAAACCTCCCCAAGTGACAATGATGATCTTGTCAACGTGATTTGATTGATGTGATGATTTGAATGATTTGATGAACAAGAGGAGGCAGTGAACTGGGTAATTTATGCTCAATCGTGTTCATGATTTCAATTACTCCAGGATTCAGTCTTGGTCCTGAGTTGAGCAAACAATGCAAGCACTCTACGCATATGCTGTATGGAGGATGGGAGATCCTAATTCGAATCCGAATCCTGAGAAGAAGATTTACGTCATTAGCACAACTGAGTCTGCTGGTCTCTCTCCAGTCACACTGGAATTCGAGCAATCGGATTTTAATGACATGTACGGACTCTTGTCTCTCCCTTCCCTCCGTCTCCTTCCCGGGAAATTGGTCTCCTTTCCGTCCAGCCACTCAGTCCTATTTATGGAGACAGGGCTGAGTCAGGTCTTTCTCTTTGTTCCACTGGGAACACTCTCTTCTCAGGATTCGCAAAAAGAAACAGAACATGACTTGCATTCCAACTAAGGGTTTGGGATCCGAAGGCTCTCATGAGCCGAGCAGGGGCTGGAGAGGCAAAGCACGTGCTGTAAAGCATTTGCGAAAAACATGGATTAAGAGCCGTTTGGAATCAGGAAGATGCATAGGTTATTGAAGTGGGATGAGGATCCGGGCTACATGCCTCCCTGACCACTATTGGTGTGTTGGACTGTAGGGGTAAGGTGGCGCCTGAGATTTGGCGGAGGATGGACGAAGTGGGCTTACTGCACCTGAGTAAATGGAAGAGAACCAAACACAATTCCCACTCATTGATTTCTCTCCCAAGCTTTCACTCACTTTCTGGGAAATGGATCAAAGTGGATTCCTTCTTTCTTCTTCCAACCTGTCTCTTATCCCAATTTGGGACACCTTCTTCAATACCACTACGTCCTCCAATCCTAAAGTCTCCTCTTTCTCCCAACTCAAGAGCTTTGTGCGAAAAAGAAGAAACCTCTCTCTTCTTGATTCTTGTTTCTCTGAAATATAAATGCGATGGCCTCACTCCGGTACCAACACACCAAACCACCAACAACTCTTTCTGCAATCATGACTCATGACTTTGGACTCTAAAGTGAGTCTGGTTTTCCAATTTCGATGATGATTTTACTTCATTTTTTGTCTTGATTTTGACGAATTCCCAAAAAAAATACTTTTGCATTTTGAAAAACGTGTTTTTATATAGCTTGAGGATTTAATATCATTAAAATACATGAAAGTCGTCATTAGAAATTAATTGTTTTTATTGGTTTTGATTTTGTAATATTTATTTTGTCAAAAAAGCAATTTTGATTTCGTAAATAAGGATTAAGTAGCTAATTTTGAGAACCATTTCGAAGATCAGTATCTTGCAATTTTGTCCATCTGTGGAGAACAACAATAAGAATTCAAATAGCCGAACCACACATGTTGAACTGGCAACAATGCGAGTTCCTATTGGTCACCACCTGTCACATTTCTAGTTATAGAATTTACACTGCTACAGCGTAGTGAAGTCTGAGAAGTGAATTTCCATAAACATGGCAGTAGCATTAGCAGAGCAAGGGTTCAGGAATCGTATTTATTTTGTTCGCAATGTTGCACGTTTTGTCGGCCATAAGTCCGTTGTGGTGAAAGACAAGACCAGCTCGTCTTGGAGAAGTTGGGGAAGTGGACTTGAGCTGTGAGGACTGTAAGTGCGGGTGTAAGTTGAGTCTAAGGTCACGTCAATTAGCCTGATTGACTGGAAATGCAGTTAGTGCTCAGGTCCGAGTGCAGTTCTGCTCCACTCTTTGATGGACTGGAGAACTCTGACGTGAACGAAGCTCTGCTATTGATACAACCTTAATAGTAAGTGAGCAGATTCCCATAGCTCTCTTCTCTTGGTTCCTCACATTTTTAAGTAGGACGGAAATAGACTTCTGGCCGTGTGCAGAGCATCTCAAGGTCTCCATGTTCAACCCCATGAGAATTGGCTCAATTGTGTTGAAGGTCTGAAGTTGCGGATTGGCCAGAAAACGAAGGAACCATTTTATATCCCGAATTGAGAATAGAGAACTTGGTCATTCACCAAGGCTTTCTCCAATTACCACCACTGACAACTCATCAATTTGTAGCTAATTGTGACATTGAATGGCTGAAATAGAGTTTGATTGAAATTAGATTTCCACAGTTTAATTTCTCATTAGGGACTGGACTAATTGTGGCTGGAGGAGAGAAGAGGCATTGGACGGCGGAACCGGGGCGTGCACAAAAATATCCGATGGCTAATTGAGCTCTGTTTGAAGTAGCGAGTTGTCCGGTTGGGTTGGCAGGTCCTCTGGGCTCTAATTTCTCATTTGTCACGCCTGCCTCATTAGCTTATTCTGCTTTCCTGTGCAGAGAGTCAGACAGGGTGCTTCAGACTCCACGAACCTCATCCCGCATTCCCCTCTGATTCAAATGAACAAAACGGTCACATTTTCCTCTCATTTGAATTTGAACTTGGTTGCCCAGCACCCTGTCCACTCACTTGAGTTCGGGGCAAGTGGTGCCTGTGGAAGAAGGGCACCTGCCCCGTCCAGACCTCCTGATGAGCCAGGGCTCGCCTTCCATTTCCGGTCCAAGTGTGAAAAGAGCCTCAGGGGGCCAGAGGGAAATTTGGTCCGTCTGATTGATGACTCGATCGGCCCGAGGGAGAAACAATATTATGGCACGTTGGAGAGTCAAGCCCATGCCAATCTCAACTTATGTCAGCGTCGTCACACACACATTCACACAAAGAACAAAATTCTCCAAACATTTGTTGCCAATCTTGAGTTTGAGTAATTATTAAACATTGTTAATTTGAGCAATATTCAATTTGAGAGTCTCACATGTTTGGGAAGAAGGTGAGGCTGAGGAGGAGGCGGGAATTTGTCTTTCATTGAAAGGCATGGAATGTCCTTAACATGGTTCGTGGTACGAAGAAGGAGGGCATGATACCCCGGGCAGTCCAAGAGACAAAAATCTCGTCCTGCTGTTGGGTCCTAATAGAGTTGGGTCATGGAAGCGAGCTGAACGTAGCCCTGCCTTTAATTGACTTCCACAATGACTTTCCACTTCATTCACTCCTCATCCCAGCTATCCCAACAAACAAGTGAAAGAAGTGACAGAAGTGAAAGAAGTGAAAGTGGGAGTGGAGAAGGAGTATGCAGACTCAACCTTTCCCTCTTGACTTTCTGCTCTATGCTAATTCCGCACTCGAGCCAATCCCGCTCAGCGGGGTGGGGTCAAAAGGGCTTCTTCCAAATACAAACAGTCTAATGCAGTTCTCTCTTCCAGTTTCCACTAATTTCTTTCTCTCCTTCAGCCAGGTTCACAGAACTTGGCTCAAACTTAACGTAACTCAATTAAAATCAGCGAGGATTGTCTTTAGAAACAAAGTTCTGTTCTCAAATGAAGTTGTACGCCAAGTACATTGAAAATGGATTTGCCAAACAGACAAGGAACGCTTCAACATGGAAAGTCTTGCAAGTTGAGTGACAAGTAGGCAGAGGAATCAGTGCTAGGCTCTGACAAAAGCGCTTCATCAGTTTTCGCCCATTCAAGTGTATTGGGAGTTGTAAGTTCTAACTACGAGTGTTGGAGATTGGAGAGACTCTGAGGACAGAGGGAGGATTTCAATTTGAGAGAGGGTCACGTGCATGGAGATGAGTTGAGTAGCTATTCCGTTTGAGACGTTCTATTTGTATTTTGTGAATATGTTTCTCCAGTCCCTCGTCTATTTATTTCCAAGAGCGGATTAAAGTCTTAGACCCAAATACACTTCTCTCTCCATTTTGGGTCCATTGGCAGAAGAGGGAATTGTGGAGAGAGAAGATGTGGAGAGAAGCTGGTGAAAGTCAGTGAGTCGTTCATGAGACGGGAATTATTTCAAGAGTTACCCAACCCAACCTTCCTTTCTCCCCAAAAAGACATTTGGAAAAGTAGGTTTTTCTCTTTGGCAACTCAAATGGACTTTTAAAAGGATTGACTCCCCTTCTCACAACACACATGCATTTCACTAACAAACAAAACTCAACAACATCAACTCGACTCGGACGAACATAGGGCTTATGCCTCATTCTAAATGCATTCCAGAGTGGAGGTTGTAGTTGAGTTCTAATCTGGTTGCTATGGAAACTCCTGTTCAGTCAAGCTCCCGTTTCAATTGCGATACGATGATTTCTGAAGACCTGAGCAGAGAGTCGGTCTGTTGTATCCGTTCCAACTCCTCCTGTTTATTTGCATATCCATTTCCTTCATCCACAACTTCAGTTCCACTTTTGGACTTTCACCGGTGAAAGCTAAATGTTTGAAGACTTGGGCTCAAATCCACTCAGTTTTTGCTTGCAGTGACTCCGCATTTACCAAATGGCAGTGGGATTGTGAATGTGTACAGGCTGAGTCACTCGTTGACTTTAGCTGCTTTCATCTTCCTAGCTAGCGTCTGCCCAGTGAAAGCTCAGTTTCTGTTTCAAAACTCTGCTTTCGTCAGCCGAGGCTGATTTGGGAGGAAATTCCGTGCAGCTAAATATGTTCTGTTCCCTATCTCCATTTGTTTCCTAACTTCCTCCAATTGGTTCGTCTATAATATTTTATGCTCCTCTTCTCCCTCGGGAAACAATGTAGGGAAAATCTGTGAAATGGTTCGTGGAAGTTAAGAGGAAGGTTGTAGTAGATGGGACAATCTTAATTCTGATCCAAGGGAGCAGAGTCTTGATAATATTTATTAAGGAAGGGGACGGAGAACAGATGAGGAACGTCAAGTTCAAGACAAACGCCTCTTATCTTACCAATCCCAACTTTCTTCCTCAATTTCCGAAACAGAACAGGAGGGATAGGGCACGTTAGGTCGAAGGACACTACGTCGAATGTACAAACTATTTGTCATTTAAAACTCAATTAAACAAGTCCACCGATTGAACTATTTGTTGGCTGGATGTTGGTTGGGTAATTGTAGCCATGGGCATTAATTCGGCTTAAGGACTTTCCACGTAAAGTCCGGACATGTTGAATCAATTCGAACGTAATAGTCGGCATACTTTTCATCAGATTTTGAACGCGGATTATGATCGTCGTAAGGTAATTCGGTGTATGTTCCGGAAATGTTTAACCTGCTCCACGTTGTGTCCTTGCATCATCGAACAGGTTCCTCGAACGTCAAATCCGCATAGTTACGTAATTAGATAATTACGGATAAGTTATGCGTATGTAAGCTTAGGGATCAGGTTTACAGTGACAAATTTTGCGTTGGCGAAACTTTGATTTACAGTAAGGAATTGCAAAGATGCTAGGCGTTGAGTCTGCTGGTTCGCGGAATTCCGCCTTTCGACGTTTCGTGCTGTATCCGAGGCCCCCTCGTATTCAAGCCGAGTCTTCCCTCTCAAACTCCATCAAATATTCATTCAAACTAATGTCGGAAACAAGGACGGTGACAAATCTCGTTCAGCTGATGATGAAATCCAGTCTATACTCCTCTTCCTGTCCTGCTGCCTATATCTCCTGCAATGTCGTTTACGAGAGATAAATACTCAACGCCGATTTCAGTAATGGTTATGAGGATATTAATGGCACTACTTATTTCTGATTAGGTTCTCAATGTAAATGGAAGACACTTCAATGGTATCTATGCCTCCGAGCACATGCAGTACTCCGGCTTACGAGAACCGGAAGGATTTGAGAACATCTTCTCAAATTGCAGATAGCGGTTTATGTTTATTGCGCAGGAATTTAGAGTTAGCAGATGAGTGCTTGTCACCGGTTCAGACGTCCTGCAAGTACACTTTTGACCGTAATAGAGATGAGTGAGTACAAGTTTGGAATTAGGCAGAGAAAAGGAGTGAAAGAAAGTCTGTTTTTTTTTATTTGGATTCAAAAAGCCTTGGTTTTGATTGGGCCAACTCCGTCAACTCTGCCATAATAATCCAGGACTGAAATGTACACAGGAAAAGAAAGTAGTTCGTTTTTTTTTTCGACTAAACTTTGTCTTGATATGAAATGAGAGCGTGCCTGCCGTCTGCTCGCTCATCTCTCCGTTACTTCACCATGTCCCTCCTCTCCCCTCCTGCACAGCAACGGGCTTATGCAAGTTCCCCCAAAAGTGACGAGTTGAACAAAATGCATTATGTACAACTTAACTCGTTGTTGTGGAAGTTAGAGTAGCTCATTGGTCCTGATTCGAAGGGTCAGCTCGTAGATAAGTGAGGCCAAGGACCGAGGTTTTTGTATAGATTGAGCAATGAGACCAAGGGCTGAGATGTAGCTGCCAGAGTTCAGTCCCTGGTCTCGTATCTCATATTGATCTCAATAAAAGTCAAGACTGGGAGATGAGGAAAGAAACCTAATAAACTCTCCGCTTTTTGAATCGAAGACTCAAGGCTTCTTTATCCTGGGTCAGCATTTTTATCTCATCTCCTCAAAAACTAAACTCACCCTTCTTTCCCTATCTGGCCTCAGTCTCCTCTTCTGTCTCAAACTCAAAGAATATATTTCACAAGTCTAAATAACAGACTTTCTCCTTTCCACAAGATAAAACACAAAGGGAAAACTACGGGGCACAGAGCACGTGGAGCCGACTTAGCACAAATCCATGTCGTAGCACTGAGCAGTCCAATCAAGAGCTATATTACTCCATATATTCTGGATGATGAGTCAATTCGTAAAATTTATAATTAGCAGAATCATATCCAGAGTCAGGTAGCTCAGGATGAAAATGAGTTTCAAAGTATAAAAATTGAGCTGTCTGAATCAGACTCCCTGCTCTGAAGAATAATTGAATTGTAAATCCCTTGAAGTTCATGGACCGACGTAATCAGGCTTCACAAAGTCATTTTGTCCTTCTACACTGAAGACAAGTTTGGCTTTTGAGGAAATTACAAACTCCTGCTTCTCCTAATTAGACAAGCGGAGGAAGAACGAGAATTGAAAACAAATCCTTGAGTTCTGCTTTAGTTGAGAAAAAACTCATTTGCAGAAAATCAAGAAGGGTTGGAAGCTGTTTCCAGTTTCCAGTCGAACGATTCCGTTTAATAACCCGGCGGCATAAAAACGGAGAGAAAACGGGATTTTTCTGGATAGAGGCCAATTCATAATTAGACGGGAGTTTCTTGTTCTTATGCAAATTGAGAAGGAGGTGTCGAGTCTGGGCTTGGCTCATTTGGAAATATCCTAGTGCTCCGCACGAACCAGCTCGAACGACTACGTATTGTTTAAATCTTGATTCTTGATTTCAAATAAATTTAATTGGATTTATTGGAATATTTAATGTCTTCGTCTGCATTTATGCTCACCTTACCCTAATTGGAATCACCCAAAAACGAGAAGACTATTTTAATTTTAAAAATCAGGCTATAAAATTAAAAACGAACATAAATTGAGTAAAGATTAAATGAATCCAGAATTATAGATAAAAGCCTTCAAAATATAAATCTATAAAAATTAATTTCCGATAAACATCGACTATTTTAAATAAAATTTAACAACTAGATCATTATACCAATAAAATTCAGATTAATAAAGTAAAAGTTCAAAATTCCTTGAAACAAATAGAAGATTTCATTAAATCCTTTTAGTAAGTAGTCGAATCTATCAAAAAAATTGTCCAAATTAAAAAAAAGTAGCCTATTGTTGTTTTTTATTTTGTCTATTTTCTAAAATATGCATCATAAACTTCGACTTTGGGTATTTTTAAAATCCGGAAAATGAGTATTCATTTCGAAACTAGCAGAAATATATCATGTTTTAACTGCAGCTTTCAGATGGAATGTTGAGGCCAATGCACAGGTTTATTATCTGAAGATTTGAGATGGAAAGTTGAGGCCAATACATAGGTTTTTTAATCGCTCTACCTGAACAATCCCTTTCAAACTTTGGGTTGTTAAACGCTGATATTGAAATCCAAATAGTTGTAGGATTGGTTACGTGCGGCGGAGTATTTTGAAATTCTTGGAAAAAAGGGGAAAAAAATTAATAGGAGAAGTGAAGCAATAAAGATTTGAGAAGGCGGAGAGTTTTGTTGTTTTCTCCATTCCATTTGAGGCCTGACTGAAAATGAAATAGTTGTGCTGCTCCCTTTGGGCTGCTAATAACTGAGAAACAGAAGCTTCCCACTTCTTCTGACTTCATTAATTTTTTAATCTCGGCTTCTTTGGAACTCGGCCCAGAAATTATCATATCCGCTCTTCCTTTCTCCAGATGACACAAAGCCCAAGGGTTTTTACCTCTTGGACTTCATCATGCAAACGACCCACACATAAATATTTACTACCAAAAATTTGCAAACAATTCCATTTTTTGGATGCAAATCCTCCATCTGCAGATTTCCTTCCTTGCATTTGACGGGTTTGAGTAATCCGAAAATAGGCTCAACCTGAGAGACAGAAGAATTTCCTGACTAAAGTTTCAGTTTTGTCTAAGTTGGAGAAAGCTAATAGAATTTGATTAAGTCTTAGCTGGGAAGGATTCTGAGAAGCAGGGAAAGTTTAACAGTTTCATCTGAGCCCATTCCATTTGATTAGCTCACCTTATGAATAGACGGGGAAAGAAATGAAAACAAGGTTCAGATTATTAGTTTGGAAGAATATGATCTTTCCCCTGTTTCTGGAGGGAACCATCCTGTCGCACAACGACACTGGAGCCAGATTTCCCAAAGGAGCGGGCGGAGATTGAGACCCACACTCGCTTGACAACCTCACTTGAACTCAGAGGAGCATGATGCAGAGACGGGTCAAAGGGAATTTTATTCTCATCTCACCTCATCTCAAACTCAAAAAAGTTCCATCTATTCTCAATT
>JAQFYU010000220.1:0-27941 GCA_034694905.1 Ceratophysella granulata | reverse complement strand
GTATAGTTCGCACAGCGCGAGGATATGGAAGAATAACGTATCATTGCCGAACTATCCAGAGCAGAGTTTCACCAAATCCCACTTTTGGACCTAAATCCCATCACAGCACAGTGGGATTTAGTGGGATTTAGTTGTTGTTTTTTCTTCTAATGACCAAATCCCACTTTTGGACCCAAATAACATCACAGTCGGATTTAGTGCGATTTAGTGGGATTTAAAAAAAAAATCATGCAGAAGTAATTTCAGTGATATCAAGCGCTGGTGTATTTTATTAACGTGAGCCGTTTATGTGGTATATGTGTTTTGGAAACCCCTTATGTCCTTTGGATGTACACAAATCTCATCCTCCCCACCTCATTCTTGTGAAATCTATTAATTTGTTACTTAATTACATTTCTCATAGTTCGGTCACACCAGGAACTATTTCATTTGACTAGTAAACAGATAATTAATTTAAATAATTTTAATAATAGCTCCCAATTTTCTGTGATTTGAAACCGATCTATAAAATTGCCACCCGAATTAGCATTGGATTGCATGTGTTGTCGCCTGGCGGCAAGCATCACACAATGTCTCGTTAATAGTCACCTGCTGCATTATTGTACTATTGGAAAGAAATGAAAGAATTATGTTTTCGCGGAATAATTTCGTTTCAAGATTTCCCAACAAAAAGAATAGTTCTTATTTCTTATGTCGAAGCACTTCTCTAATGACCAAATCCCACTTTACATAAATCCCATCCCAACTAAATCCCACTAAATCCCAGGGTGAAACTCTGATCCAGAGGCCTACCTCTTTTGGAATTAACATTCATCAAATGTATTGCCAAGAGCCAAAAGCAGGTTTAACATAAACTATGAAATGATACACTACTAACATTCCCTCCAACAAAATATTGCCCTTATTCTGGCCGAACGAAGTAAGGTCGGTTATGTATCTGAATACATGCAAAAACGTTTGTCCCATTTCTATATGGCTAACCAGGCGTTTTTGAAAAAATGTTTGTCCCATATGTATATGGCTAACCAGGTGTTTTTGAAAAAATGTTTGTCCCATATGTATATGGCTAAGGAGGTGACTTGAAAAAATCCGGAAAGTGGAAAGTTTGGAGTGCCGGAAGTCGTACGGTTGAAGGGTTAGAGGGCTGGAAAGCCGAAGGTTTGGAAGGCCGGAAAACCGAAGGGTTGGAGGACCGGAAAGCCGAAGGTTTGGAGGGCCGAAAGCCGAAGAGTCAGAAACCGACGGGCGTCGTCAGAGCAAGCAGGGCCGTAGCTACTTGCATGTGCCTAGCATGTGATGATAATGCCCGAAATAAAGCATTCTCAATCCTAATTCGGGCGAGCATCATCAATGTTTCCAGTTTGAGCACATCAACGTCCAAAATCCAGAATATCTCCTAACACGAACCAGGTCGGCAGTGAGGCCAGTCAGAGTGACTCGACACTGATCTAGTGCTATGATGCTTCGCTACGCCCCTACTATGAAACGTTCGCGATAAAAGGTCGCACCATTGAAATGTGACTTAAGAAAAGTTTTCGTTTTCGTTTGGCACTTCTATTCTACTGAGTTAATTCGTCCATTTCTTTCTTTCAGAATGTAACGGATTTGATCAACAACAATTGGAAACCTCGCCTGGATCCTAGCTTGGAGAAATTGAATTGTGATGAATACCACCTGTCAGTGCGTCAAGCAGTTCTGTTCGATCAACTTTCGGAACCGCTTAGCGAGCCTTTGGAACTTCGTGTCTCAGGAAGATCTACAGGGAGGGCTAAACTGAAGAAGAAAAGCGTGAGTTTAATTGGAACATCGACCGTTGCTGGTCCACAGCTTGGATTTTCTGGAACTTCAAATAATTCCAATGGGAATCCTGCTTTACCAAATGCTCCAATTCGGGCCGATGCGGTGGTGAACAGAAGTGGAAACGTACCCGTGGTTCATCCAGGAAGGACGGTGGTTCGTTCTGCTGCCAGTGTCCACATGAGCCGACCTACCGGATCGGTCCCAAGATTCGACGGTCGTATAGCAATATCGCGATTCCAAAACCCTGAACCTTTCACCAGGTTCTCAGTGAACTACCGTTCCACGGCTCCCGGAAAACCGCGGTACCTTGGTTGTCAGCCTCCAAATCGTGCAGGACACTGGGAAAGAACTGGCTTTCATGCACCTAACCCTGGTCATGGCAGCCGCTACCCTCGACCTTCAAATCGAGGAATGAGAAATGCGAAGGCATATCGTTCCCAACCTGATGTACCAGCCGAAACTGTCACTGATGAAGCGACGGAGAAACCAGACGTGGCTCTAGGTGGAATGGGAGGAAAAGTTGGACAATCAGACCCAACTGCGATTGATGCTGTGGAGCTTATTCCAGAAGCGGCTGGATCTTCTAACATTGATTCCGATTCTACTAAATCTACTGCGCAAGTATTTTCAGCTGTTGATACGACTTTAATTGTCACCAAGCAAGAATCTTCAGAACCGGTTCAAACTGAAGTTACTTCGCAACTGTTTCCAATTAAACGCAAACAAGAATCGGAAGAAACCGTCCCGATCGAAATCAAACAAGCCTCTGCAAAAACGGCTCCTAACGAAATCATACAAGAATCTGTACAGTTTATTTCCACTGAAATACAAACTACTACACAAGCGGCTGCTATTGAAATTAAGCAAGTTGATTCTCACATCAACACTGATGGAAAGGATTCTGCAGGATATGCCGCCGTAAAAAGCGACGTTTCTGGTGACGTACCACCACAACCAACTTTGGAAGTGAGAGGTATGAATGCTGCATTGGATTTCGGCTCAGAGGCTAAAAACTTGGCATCGTTGAAAATGGATGAAGGTACTCCATCAGGAACACTGAAAGCCGAGTCTTCCGAACCATCAGGTGGAGGTGAAACTAAACCTGACAATAATTGTGGAACAAATGATGCAGAGATCTCTCCACCGTAAATCTCTGCATCGAAGGATTCCGTTGTCGAAGTGGCTCTGGACTCGAGCTTGTCATCTGCTACAGTTTCAACCTAGCGGGCTACATTTGAAGCGGCATCGGCGGTCTTAGTTTACGTCCCGGCTCAGGATCAACATGCAGTAGCATCTTCTGGTGACAAAAAGCCAAAAGAGCCACTTGCACAAAACTCTCTCAAGGAAGATCCAATGGAACATGCTCAACATCTCGTGGAAAGTGGCGCTTCAACTGCCGCCAGTAACGTCGGAGAACCAACATCCAGTTCAGCTTCTGCTGATTCCAAGTTGGATTCCAATTAGAATGCATCTAATGTTCTGTTCAGAAAGAAAATTCAACTTAATTGAATAATATTATTTATTGAATTGAATAAAGCATCTCGCACCATAAATCAAAACTACAGTAACTAAATCAATGACGCTAAAATCGCTGTTCCCAAAATAAAAACTTCATCCATACAATATGTAGGCTCAGAGAACGTATGCCAAATCGGATCAGATTCAATTAATAACAAAGCACGTTCGTTTAAGCTTTAAGCTCTAAGACGGCGTGACACAGTAAGTGTATTATTGTTGTAGTTTTTCGTCATGTCTAATGTCATCGTTCATCATAATCCAACTCAAGGAATGCAATGCATGCATACGTAATGAAAGAATCTGTAATCAAATCAGAAGCATTTCAGCAGTGATCCGGTTGTAAATCTAAATTCTGGTGCATTATTTTGTGGTCTATTGTAAGTTTTTAAATAACGCGCGCTAAACCTATTTGGTTGGGCATGCTGAACATTTGACCCGTGAAGTGGATCTAAAGTCACCAGGTCGACTTGAATTGAAATTGCATCTTAATTGGCGCTTCATTAGGCTGATATTCAGGATGTTAAGAGTTACGGCAATGCCATTATGGTTGACCCAGGCACAGGGGTCAAATATCAAGCCTATAATATGGCAAATCTCAAACGCGCGGTATTTCAAACCAAATACAATAGCGTTAAACACTCGGCTATTAGGAACTGAATTTCTTCATATTGAATTCAAACTCGTGTCATGCGGAAATGCAGTGTGAAAGAATTTGCGAGAAGGAACTGAATTTCTTCATATTGAATTCAAACTCGTGTCATGCGGAAATGCAGTGTGAAAGAATTTGCGAGAATTTGGTCACACGACGGAGTTCAGCAAAATGGAGTGAAATGCCAAATTCAATATTAGATTGATCCACATAAGTTTGCCTTTTGATGCTCATTATATTTACTTCCATGTTTAACAGTAGGTTACAGTAGGACAGCATACTCCGATAGACACAAAAATGATATACAGCTTCCCATTTTAAGTGAAGCTTTAGCTCATGGTAAATAGTACGGTACACATAGATACCTAGTAAGGAGTTAATAACTTACATTCGAGTCATAATACATAGTTGTACTGTACGCACAAAGTACTAGACATCGTACTAAAATACAGACTTCATTAAATGTCTCCATATGTCTATGTATAGTTAACTATTAACTAGTTTAGACCATAACCAAGTACGGTTTTATTCTATGTAGTATATCTTCATTAAAATGATTGAACACCAAGTACCAGAACGTACCATTTATAGTACTTATTCTCAAGCTAATAAAGCTGATGCAAATACAACAGAGTAAATAAAAATGCTTTACTGAACTCAACTTCTCTTCAAAGTAGTGATGACTTCTTGATTGAACGATCAATTGTTGGATTTAAGGGTCCAGATCGTAATTACTCTCCGGAATTTCAATTCGTACCTCCGGTCCGCTCAATCTAGGAATATGACCACCCAATAACTTGGTCAACTTTCCTTTCCAACTGTTAATTGTGATTACGGCTTTGGAAGCACTGTCGAGCTCACCATCTTCGCTGCCTTGACACTCGAACCCACCGAGTGTTTGTGTTAAAGGTACGGGGCAGAATCGTGACGGATTTGTCGGATATCGGAATTTCCAAAAGTTTACAAAGTTTAGCACATTATGTTGGTAAGGTAGCTCTTATAAAACGATAGAAAAAAAAACAAATTGACCTACCATTTACATAACGGAAAACATCCAAAATAACAGCAATACCGCCTGACAATGAACTGTGAACATTACATTGCTTCATTAAGATCCCAATCTTAGTTTGAAATTGGCGCCAAGCAAATACATGTTGTAGCATGGAGAAAGATTATGAACATCTCACAAAGGTCAACCGATTGACCTGACGCAATTGACTTTCAATGGGCCACTTTTCTACAGGCTTGAATGTATGGTTGACCTCAGCGAGACGAGAGCGACAAAATGTCAAAATTCTCTTACATACAAGACGGTGGCGCCAATTTCAAACAAATAAACAAAATCAACATACAGTCAAAAGCTTTTGAAGCTCAACTTTTTCCAGACAACATGAACTGGATCTCAGTGACATCATTGAGTTATACATAGTTAGTATAAAAATACTAGTTTTGAATTTAGGAAATAGAATGGAATATAAATCTCTCTGTATCTACTCTACTAATTTAAATAGATTCTTATCTGTCTCAATCTCTCTCATTCTTTGAATTCGTCCGTAACTTCACTTGCTCAAATGCTAACACAAACAAGGTCCACACATGAAGCTATTTGGAACTAGAACTTTCCATACGTATTTCCTTTCCTTGTAACTGACATTTTGGAAAATCACATAGTTACGGTTATGGGTCTATCTTTGACCTTTTTCCTTGAGTTTTGAGTCGAGCGAAGACGACCAGTAAGTTACTAAAATTAGTGAATAGCAAGTATTTAAGCTTAGAATTTTTGCACAATAGAAGGAAGAACTCCCAACATGAAATAATTATTTAAAAAAGTTAACTAAAACTTAGGATTTAACAAATAATATTGTATGTAATTAAATGATCACAAAACTGAAATAGTTCTTTTCATAGTAATTTTATCTGAAACTCAGAACCTTGAATTCAGTCATTCTTCCCTCCCCAGCACGACTACATTTACTTTTTTAAATTTCAAGAAGCGCAAAAGTCTCAAATTATCTCAAAGACGTGAAACTGTTAATTAGGTTATGAAACTAGTTAGGTTTTAGCGAGCCTTACCTCGGAATTAGAAACAAAACCATGGATACTCAGCTGGGAGTGAAACTTTCAAAGTTAAGCAGGAAAGAAGAATGTATTTTTTTTGTATTGAATGACAACCAATTTTGAAAATGTGATGTAGTGATAATTACGCAAGGAAACGCTGATTATGGCACAATGCAGACTGATGATAAACTATTACTACACATATTCTCCCTTCTCATGTTCTCAAATATCAGGACAATTTTTGTTTGTAGAAAAAGATCAGGATTTCTTGAATGTAGAGTCACTCATTGGTCTTTTGTCTTATTTTTAGATGAATGATTTTGATGAAAACGGCCGTTTAAACTGTGACTATTTGAACTCTGATGGATTTCTGGGATCCTTGAACTTGACGGACCACCGTGCGTCTTGGCAAGATTCATAGCCTTAGAACTTGAGGTGTTGAAGTGCGACCCATGGGCATGAGAACTCTTTGGCACCATCATGGGACTGCTTGATGCCTTGAGCTGCTGCACGTGAGAACTATTATTCGTGACACGCGAGGCATTGTCGTCTTCGTTCCCGTTCGACTGGGAGTTGCTTGGCTCGGTCGAACCATTCTGCGACTTGCTATGAATCGCGTAGCAGGCTCTACAGACACGGATTGGAGTCGGTACGCCGGTCACATGAAAGAGCTGAATGGTATAATCGGAACAATCCGCACAAAAGATTTTGCCACAGGCTCTGCAAAAGGAAGACGGAAAGACATTTAGTACGTAGTTGCCTTCTGTCTATCGTCGATTTGACGTTTTTCGACATTACCTATATATAAATACAAGATGTAAGTTTTGAAGTACCTGCAATGATGCTTCCGCTTTCCGATCCAGTATTCACTAAAGTTAAGGTTACAGCCCGTGCAGCTACTGATGGCATAGTCGGGCACCCAGAGCGGTGGTTGCGTGTCCCGTTCATCCACGGTTTCGAACGAAGATCCTTCTGAAGACTGTGAAACGACTGACTGGTGCTCAATACTACCAATTGACCCAGTCACTGAAACCTGTGTGTCCGGATGTGACGAACAAATGATGAGATATTTGAGATTTTGAGACAAGGCACAACAGAGAGACAGAGAGAAGAAGGAAATGGTGAAAATCCAGTTTGGCTTATGGGCTTACAGTGTCTTCCGGTCGTTCCCCAGGAAAAAGGGCGCATTTGTGGGACACTTGAGTATAGAGAGCCATGCGCACTCGTTGAAGTTCTCGCTGAAGACTGTCAATTGTCGTCTAAAAAGATATCAGAAAGTAAGTATTAAGTATTCGTCTTTTACAAAGTGCATCAGCCTGAAGAAATGAATAGTATTTTAAAATCAAGTCGTAGAAAATTGATAACATTAATGGAAATGCTTCTTTCCGGTCAGTCAGGAGAAACCTTAGCGTTTCTAGGAAAACTACATATTGACAACCGAACAAATGAGAACAAAGGACTCACTCTATATCCCGTAACGATTGTTCCAAGACGACTTTGAACCTCATCATGGAAATACGTCAGTCCGTCCACATCAAGTGTTGGCCTTACTCCAAGTGAAGAATCCAGACTCGCTCGTTCACGTAATACAAAGCTATTTGCAGGACCCATGTAGCCATTGATGTCCTCGTGGAGATGCATAGCAGAGACGGTGTTGGAAGGCGTTCGGGAATGACCAGGTGTATTGTAACTCGAATACTTCCCACCAGAGCGACTCTGACCGATTCCACTGCTGAGTGAGGAAGAGTGAGTGTTCCCATAGTTCCCATTTCCTAACGGAGCGCCATGTCCCTGAGTCGAGTCTTTCAGAATGTTCTGGCTACTCTCACAAACGGTACAGTGGTTCATCATGGCGAGGGGAAGAGGACAATGATCCACACTTCCGTTGAAAGCGTAGCTCATGTCACTCAACTCGTCAATATTGAGAGGCTTCGTCGCTTCTCCAACGTTTAGAGCATTTGGAGGATCACCATCATTCATACTCAGGTCCATGGTCGCTTTGATAATCTCATCCACGATCTGAAGGTTATCCCCATCTCCATTCTCAATAACAGGGCTTGGGCATTCGGGTGACATGGCTCGAGTCCGAATCCTGACCGGAGAGTCAAGCTCAGTCCTAGGTTGCTCCGCAGACGGAAACTTGAGGTCACCTGAGGAAATAATCATTTCAGCCACCAAAGTGTCCGTGGAGCTCTCAATGGACTTCATGTTGAATCGGTGAGCACTGATCACCGTGGAAGCGGAGTGGGCGGAGTTTGGCTCCGTGTCTTCGTTCTCTGAATCATCTAAATCACCCAAGAGCGCTGTACCACCTGATTGGGAGACTTGGGCATAGGTCGGCTTTGGACAGGGATTCGAGCCTGATGACTTTTCGGCTTCCTCTTCCGATCGACCAGGAAGATTCTCCCGACTAACTGAAGAGTTCTCAGTCTCGTGATCTTGGGCTCCATAGAGACTGGAACCAGAAGTTGAAAAGTTAGAAACCAAAGTAGTATCAGAATTTATGCTAGCACTGAGCTCACTACTCACTACTAACCTGGAGTCACTCAGTTTCCGTTGAAGTCCCTTCGAAGGATGAAGAATAGTCATGTCTTCATAGGAAGAGGAACGAGCTTTGGCGGTCAAGGGTCGACAAATGCTTTCCCGTCTTCCAGAAGTTTCCAGTTCGGCTACAGACGGAGCGGGTGAGCTCTCTTGACTCGGATTCACGGCTTCTGTCAGAAGCGGTGGAGGATTCTCATAGCCCAGGTACACTTGTGACCAAAGCACCAAATCACGAACTTCGCACGGAGGAAAGAGAACCTGAAAGACACCAAGTATGAAAGGTTGAAGAATTTAACTACAAAGTACTTAAAACAATACATACACACAAACCAATTGACTTACTTTATCACATGAGATGTACAAACTGTTTACAAACTTCTCCTGATTGGGTGCTGAACGGAGGAATTTCCATACAGATAGAGTCTTGTCAGCGATTCGATACTGTTCCCGTTCCTTGGCCGTGTTACAGAGGAATGTACCAAACAAGTTGGAATACGTATGTTGAACTAGTTTTATCTGGAATTAAAGGGCATAATTTTGATTTTCATTTCTTAAAGCAATAGTAATAGTAAAGTAAGTAATTCAGTATTAAAGTAAGTAAACTGGAATTGAACTTACAAGAAATGCCATGTTGAATTCAAAAGCGGATGGGAAATGTTTGAGGAGTTGATGAAGACAGTCGAGCCATTGAAGAAACACAGGACACCGCTCGTTGCTGTCCTCTGAGCCCAAACCCTGACCACATCGGTCTCCGAATTTGTGACCAAAGTCTAACCATTCTCTCTCCACCAAAACTTGGAAGCCCTGAAAAATAGATTAAACAGTGTTAAAAACATTCTAACTATACAACACTTCAACCTACATTTTAAAACTTCATGACTTAAACTTAGACCTTAGATCTTAGATTCCAAGTTCATCTCATCTACATAATGCTCCTGACAGCTTACAAAATTGTAAACAACACAATCTGACTCTCGATTGAATCCAATCACAATGACACGGTATGAAACCTTACTGACGCTATAAGAAGGATAACCGCCTGTTATTCCTTCCATATCCAAGAAAATGAATATCTATCTCATGAATATGATAATTTTCCGCAGCTGGATTAGAATATTTTTTGCAACTACGTCAAGTGTCAGGCTCCAGCCTCAACCATAAAAATCATCTCCAAACACTCAATAACATCTTCTACATAATTTAATGGTTCGAAAGAAGATAAGACCTCCAGAATTTGCATCCCAAAAGGATGACGTTCGTGCGCTATGAGAAACTGCTTGCTAGGAGAAGAAAGAAAATAAACAGTTTCCTCAAGCTCGCTTTACTGTATTGACGGAATGGCTCGCCATACGTGACAATGTGTACCGCTCCACAGTTAATCTTAGGTAGCAGATCAAACGTTAGATTTCTAACCATTGCAAGTGTATTAGGTTTACTCGGAGGGGCGTAATTTGCGAACTATTGAATGCTCTGCAAGCTGCACAATCTCCCGCACGTTCATTTCATACCCATTTCGTGGATCTACATCCAGATCGTTCCATAAAGCGAGGCGAAAATAACAGAAACAGAAGCAACTACCAAAGTGCTAAACTATTTCCGGCTAGATATTGTTTGAAATATTCTTCATTTCACCACAAATCTAGCCATTCCTAGACTCAGTTTAGCTCCAAATATTTCAGCACTTAATGACGTGCTACGTCTTCTGCCCATCGAGATCGAGATATGAGTATAAAAGTACAAGACTGAATTGATTTAATTATAAGTGCGAGTGAACTATAATTAAGCACTCGACTTTGAGCTTGTAATCGAATTTGCGTATTCTCAAATTACTCATTTGCAAATCCAATGAACTAAATCTATTTCCAAGCTTCAGGAATATAATTACCATGGAAAGATCAATTTTCAAGTCCAGAAGCTCAACTCAACCAACTCACACTCTGAAGTTTGTCCAAAAATATGCGAATCTCAACAGGAGCATTTTCAAAATATGCGAGTCTTTGCAACACACGTGGCATTTCATCACTTCATTACTGGTCAATTCAAATATTCTATATTACTGATAATTCAGCTCGAATTAATTCATTCCTGCCAATTCCTGCCATGATTTTATCGCCGGCAAGGTTTGATTCGCCGGTGATGAATTGTCGGCAATGTTACAAAATCCATATTTCGGACGGAGTGAGTATGCCAGACCACGACGGGTGGACTTGTCCTTTGACCGAACTACGTTTGGTTAAGAATGATGCGATGATCGCATCAATATAGGAATCTAACCTCCAGACTTCTGTAGTAGGGATCAAGGAGTATTTCAGCCAGTGAAACGATTTGTGGGGTTCGGTCCCATCCGTCTGAACAGTGTACCATCACGGGACGTCCGTCACGCTCAATGGCTGTCGCGACCGTCACAGCTGCTTTCATGAGTCCAGACATATGCTGAAGCCACTTACATCCTTCAAGCTGACTGTACCAACAACTGTGGATATTCAAACAATACAATTAAAATTAGTCATGTATCAATATTAGCCACCTGCGACGATACGCGATTGCGCAACGGACTTCGTCTCGAAATTTAAAGTTCAGACATACGCTTCCCTAACAAAGTTTCTATGTATAACACTTGTAGCTTCTCGTAAGCCGATTTTCTTGCATAGCTTCAGTTACTCATTTCCATAATGGTAAATAAATAATGTACTCCTTTCTAACATAATTGCTACCGAAGTGAGCAAAACCTGTAGAGTAATTGCATTTTAAGGCGGGTGACAAAAGATTAAGCCAATTTCCAATTTATTCAATGTATTTACCGGGTGCAAACAAAGTTCGGCCTAAATTAGGATGACTTAAGAAATAAGCAAATAGGACAATTTATTTCAGTAGTTCTTTCTGCAACGTGCTTCACTAGACACCCAATTTAATGAGCTACATGTGTAGGTACCTATATTGTGCATTGAAAAAATGCCTAACATTCGTCTCTAGGATGATAAACTCGAGATCGAGACCAATTAAGCCCTTCGCTTTGTCCCCCCGTCACTCGACTTCATTTTCAATCACATAGAACTCGTCAGGCATATTTAATTTCTTGGATCGATATTTAGGTCGTCTAATCAAGCCCTTTCGCCTCTTCTCCAACAGAAAAACCTTGAGAAAAACTGTTCTTATTATTAGGCCTCAACTCTGGCCAATACTATGGATACCAATTTGAAGAAGACGGCAACGTCTACAAGAACGTTACTTCTTCACAAATTCACCTGAGACTCAATTTTGTAATTTCATCGGAAAACGATTTCCTAATTCCCAACTCTCATCCCGGATTCTGTTCAGAAGACCATGGCATAATAACTTCGTTTCACATGTTCTCACATTACTTTCAAACTCCTAACTTTTGTAATAGGTAACGTAAAACTCACAAAATAATGTTCTGTATCAGTTCACGACTACATCGTCTATCGAGGAAGTGAAAAGTTGAAAAACGCAGAAAATGTGAAAGAAAAAACCAGAAACCATCATCAGATATCAGAAGTATTGATATTGAGTGAAAATTATATACGCCAAACTCAAACCACGATTCGATCATCCATCATTATTTGAGATTTGATAGGATGTGTGCGAGCGTTGAGCGAATAGATGTACTTACTCAAAACAACAAATGTGCGTAAACGGAATACGAAACCAGCAGTAGGTTATATTATATTATAAAGATGAAATTAAGATTTTAAAAAATGATCAGAATTGAAAATTAATAACCTTTCATGGAGCAGATAACCATCGGCTTTTACGTGAAACTGTCCAGCAAAAGTTCATATGCCAATCTCAGATCTCATGTAATTTAAAATTGAGTCTTGTGCACAAGCGTACGAGAAAGTCAAACTTTGAAGATGAGCCTTGAGCCTTTATGCAGATTAAGCTTAAAAGTTATGACTCTGTCCTTGTTCCAGAAAATAGTATAATATCGTACAAGGGAAAATAGGGAAACATGTTGAAATTGAAAGTGCAAGCGCACACAAGAACTGTAGCAAAAAAATTGCAAATCTTTTCGACCAATTGGTTTTTTTCCCCTCAAATTGCTTAGAACATACTAAAGCCTAGTCATAAAACTAAATATACACAGATATCTCAAATAGAGATCATATTTTGTAATTTTGATTTGCATGTTCAATTAATCCATTACATCATCGGTCATCCTCAGTAGTGGGAATGACATTTGATATGCAAGAAGCGATGGTGCAGATGCCTAGGTTACGGGGGTCGGTGCGCCGGCCGGTGTCACGTGTCACAAAATAAGACGAACCTGTTTTGACATCTGATTGTGACACAGCCACCGTGCCGACGCCAGCGGAGATTACAGATTAAGAAATTGATATGCCACAGTTTCTGGCAAGTCACCGGTATTTAAATTACGGAAAAGTTTGAAAGGGAAATGAGCTCCGTTCTGCTAATTCCTTGTCTTTAGCAACAACAACCTGACAAAAACAGACTTTTTGTAGAAGAGTTTGCCAATTTGAACTGAACTGGTTTCCAGGAAGCTCTCTACGAAGAAACGACGGGTGAGAATCTGAGTCAAAATCGATTTTTAGCAGACTCTGTCAAGTCAAGTCATGGTACGAGGTACATACAGCACCATGAACTGCACTACATGCAGACTACATGACAGCATAGCACAGCTTATATTCTGTTAGTGTATCGGAACGGGTTCGCTAAAGCGGAATTGAGTTTTGCAAAAGCGTGGGACTGGGACATATTTGGAAATTAATAGCTACTCTCTGCTACAAACTAGGCTTTGTGAAACAGACAAATTGAAATGAACCATTATAGGAATGTCACTAAATCTATATAATAAATTCAATTTTAATTTAATTTTCCATACTCGCCCTACTTAAATGCATATTCCACGTTCGTTGTATTCTGTGCCGTGAGGCGTGACAGAAGAAGGGCATCTGACATTAAATTCAGCGCCTACACAAGAAAAAAATCGATGAAAATAAATGACATCAAGCTCTCGACACTCTGGTTCCTGGTATCTGGCAAAACCGAGGCAACAAGTGGGCTGGACATAAAGGGAAAATAGATGAGTTTTCTGGACGGATGAACACTGAGAGAAAAATAAAGGCTTTCGTCTTCGAAAAGTGATTATCCGAAATCCAGACTCAGCTCTGATTTCGACTTTACACACTTCATATTTTCACTCTGACCTACAGACATCGCTTTTGAACACAGACCACAATAAGGAGCTTTAAAATGCATTCGAAAGTCAATCCTGAGAACAGAATACAGTGTCGATCAGGAGAAATTGTTTGATCTTGTTCGTCACTTGGAATAGTAATGCTGTAACTCATTTAAACAAATTCGGGTAGTGATCTTAAATAGGTTTCGTAAATCTGTCCAAGCTCAAATTCTTCTTTGCGTCTCGGCTTTGACAGGTTTATGCAACTGATTTCAAGGTCCTCTGGTCCAACCTGTATTTGCTTTGCTGCTCTTGATCCGTCAATTTCACCAAAGCGGTAAAATCTTTTGTTCGAATCTCCATGGATGCGACTGGAAAGTCTACGAAAAACAAAAGCTAATACATAGCATATAGCTTAAGGCAAGATTCAATAAAGATGTACTTAACTGTAAACTCAAGCAAAAATATTCCTATCTTCTCGATCCGATCCAACGCTTGCTTGGCATGAAAGTTTAATGTTATTGAAAGGAGATTGACAACCAAGCCCCTCTAGAAAACTTTTTTTCTTCCCATCCACTTTGAGTTCTTTCTGTTTTGTTTTGTTCTTATGTTTCAATTTCATACCCTCTGGCAAACAAGTTATACTTCACAAATCAATGAGAAAATTCCGGTTATAACTGAAATTAACTTCCAAATTCCTTCGCCGCCAAGTTGTTGGGAGTTCTACTGGGTTGATTCGGTATCAACGTCAAGTTCATGATCATGAACCGATCATGGAAAGAGCGCCTCATATTGCATTTGGCCAATATTGTCCAAATTGAAAAGTATTGCAGCTCCAACAAGCTTTCGCATTTTTACCGAATTTTGTCACGGAATTTTAGAATTTTTTTTTCTTCAAATTTTCAGTAAATCACAAAATTCAGCTTCAGGCCCTCAGAAAAACCATAGGGGAAGCAGCGAGAAACCTGGGTATCCCGAACGCTAATTCTGACACCGATCCCGACAGCGTGCCGCTCGACACATGCCGCATTTTCGAAACAAACTTCCATACAATCCTAACGCGTGCCGACCGGCACACGCAATCTTGCCGTATTTTGTAACTCGGTAGCATATTAGCTTACACGTACTCAGATTTGTCATGGATTTTCCAACTCCGAGCCTAAGGACGCTTTCACACATGCCCAAAGTCTGTGCCGGTCGGCACGCGTTCGGGACTAAATGGAAGTTTTCCCAATTTTTTCCTGTTTTTTCCATGTTTTTCGACCTAATTTATTTTCTAAAAACCATACAATCACCTCAATCTATCGGAATTTTTTAACATTAGACGTAAAACTATTTTCTTCAGGATTACATAAAATCTCATAGACCATAGAGATCGCTCTTGACGTGTGCAAGAGGCACGCATTTTAAAATGATTTGTGCCGATCGGCACGCGTTCGGGATAGCCGGGTTACAAGCGCAACTGGACAACGAATCGGCGCACGGTGACGGTGACAAAGACACTGCGAAATGTACCGTTTGTATCCCGTCTTGTATTAGTACTCTGTGTACACTTACTTCAATTCAAAGTAATCAATCAAGCACATGAACCAACTTTAGACATGATGTCAATGCCAATGATGAAGAAAGCTAAGCGGCTGGTTAAAGATATGCGAACTGCATATTTGCAACCACAGATATGAGCTCATGCTAAGTGGCCAACTAGAGACTTGTACTTGAGAACTTTGGAGGTTTAAAACACACAAGATAAGGGCATAGGCCAGCAACATCAACCTGAATAGCCTCCGCCGAATATGAAATATCCCAGTTTAAACGATTTAAAACATTGTAATCCGCTTATTTTCTAAATCCTCATCTCCACGAGGCTCTTGTCTGAAGTAGAAATGAACGTATTGAAGTAAGTAACTCACTTGGCTTGTTCTGCAGGAAGAGCACACAACTGTCGGACGTTAGTAAAACTCTTTCGAATGGAATGAATATTGGCCAGATTCATGAAAGCAATTTCACAGTTGGGATAGTAATCCAGACATTCACAGCCTCCGCCACGGGCTCGATTTGCAACAGCCGTCGTGTATGACCTCGCATCCAGAATCATGAGTTTCTAAAGAAAGAAAGTCATTAGTATTAATAGAACCCACTTGCACAGAGATCCAAGTCAAGGCAAAGCTTTGTACTCTCGTTCTCGTCTCAAGTGTGACCTAGTCTGTTCTTTATTCGTATTTTCGCGAATTTGTTTTCACTTCCAATCATTTTATGAGAAACAGCCAGTTCTGCTCTTGTTTCTCCTTTGTAGTGTATTGAAATATTCTGCAGATATAAAAAATCTGTGATTTGATAATTTTTATTGTTTTCGAATTCAATTTCGAATTGTCGTGGAATATCAAAGGTCCAGTATTAAAATATGTCACGTGTCCATCCCAGTCCATACACCACCCTAGCCAGCCATGAGCCGCCCTGTACCCTCGTGCAGTTAAACGCAAGACATTTGATATGTACTCTTACTTTTGATTATTTTCTTAGCATACTAAATTGAGGGTAAAGTACAAGACATCCAGCTAAATGATTTAACAGAACACTTTGAGGACTCTAGCTTACATACCATTCAGTGTAAAAAAGAAAAATATTATTATTAATTAATACACTCATGTTAGATTCTGCAGACTCAGTCAAGTCGTGATTAAATAAATGAGAGACTTCTTCTTCTTCCATCGCTCATCGCACATCATAAACATACAATGTCATTCATTTGCCCCTTTTCCCCATAGACCATCAGAATTTTATGTGCATCCCAGCAAATCTATAGACTTTTACTTCACCATGTTCTGCGCCTGTCTCATGTCACGAGGAGACATACTGTGTACGAAATACTTGGACACGTCTTTGTGTAGGACCCCATTCTCAGAAATCAGAATAAAAAAGGGCAGATTGCACTGTAAACATATTCTTCTTATTGTTATTGCACTTAATATAATTATCTAACCAAGATTGGATATAGTTGTCCCCAAACAGACATTAAATGCAGCTTACAAGAAAATACGAACAAACGGTCCGCGGTAAATAAATTGATGTCGGTTTTACTACGGTGTTTAGGTGGCGTATAATCAAATGCTATGATTTGGTGAGCTACGCTACGTCATACGTTATGCTTTGCACTTTAAGGTCATCTTAGATCGACACATCAAAGATTCTGTATTAAATTATTTTTAAAATCCCCCAAAAGATGGACGTATTACATTTTTAAAATTCAATTCAGATTCAGAATGAATCCCTTTTCAAATTGAACTTTCGTCCGCCCAACCCAAAATACCGACAAGGCAAACAAAGGCAATATTTCAAAAGGCAACCGGTGCATAGCGTGTCCACTGTCCAATTAATTTGCAATTTCCAGAGTTTCGCATACAAAGTCAAGCTCTGTCAGATTGTTCTTCACGCGGTTGAGAGATTGGAGGAAGATTCGTACCTTGACAATATTTGTGCATTCAGGCACAAGTTCAATTGATCCTCCGTTCATACTGGAATTGGACGGGGAGCTTTGATGAGGGAAACTGTCAATGGGTACACTCTGTGATTCGCCATGAATTCCAGGTCGGTCATAGGACTGGTACGCACAGGCTTGGACGATGTTTTGAACCAGCTCCTCGTCTTCTGAGGACCTCCAGCCGAACCAACCCACTTCCGGCTGACTACATCGACATATCACAGCTCCATTTCCACGATGCCTAGTCAAACCACAGAAAGAAGAGTACAAGATTACATACTGAATCAGATGGACCAGTTCCTCGGGAACGTGCGTACCACTTAATAAACCGGGGCATTTCTTAATATAAACATAAATGTACGAGTTCGGTCATAAACTGACAGTAGTAAAGTAATACACGAAATGTGTTCAATGGGGCTCAGGTTGCTTGCATAGTTTAAATAAATAGCTGAGAACATGGCACGTAAAACCAAATTCCAATCTTCAATCCTACCAAAAATTAATTCCTACTTCCAATCACTTCCTCTGTTTTCTGCTCGGGAGGTTGTATATAACATATCCCCCACCACCACCATGTGGTTTTATCATTCAAGTTTAAGAGTATACTACCACAATGCCAAATGCCAATCTTGAGAAATGCTCTCCACAAAATATGCTGAAACCAGAGAGCAAATAAAAGTTTGGGCTATAGCCTGATATCGATTCTCAATATAGGAGACTCAATTTACATTCTAATTGTACTTCCATGAATAACAGTTTACGCTTACGCTTACGCATTGCAAAAATGCCATAAACTAAAGAACTGCACCTTATGCAAAATTACTATTTACAATTACAACACATGCACTAACTTTGACCAGCAATAAGCCATTAAATGTCATGCTCGACGTACGCACCGAACCATTTCCCAGTTATTTCTAACTGAACTCGTTCCTTGCATAAGACTTAATCAATATTAATACAATTATTGAATAGACGAATCAGGTCATGAATCCAAACCTTGAATAGTTTCTATAGGAACGATTAACCACATCGTTCTCCCATCTAGAAGCCTTCACACATCTGTATGTTTACACTGGAGTCGGTTCAATGAGCTTAATTAGTAAGATAAATATTTCCAGCATCGTCTTTTGCCTTTGCGAGTTTATCTCCACACCAAGGAGCATAAATAATTCGAGATACTAGTACTTAATGAGGGTTCACCAGAGTGGACACACCCCCTGATTAGAGTAAATAATTAAGTCAATACACACTCGAGCCCAACCCTCTTGTGTCCACATAGAACTCAACTGCCTCTGCCCGAACCTACACTTCACTGAATCGGACAACTTAACTGGGTCAACCAAGTTTCATCAAAGAATTGGATGTTCGGCTATCAGACTCAACCTCAAGTCATACCCACTTTTGCCAACCATCAAAATATTATCAAATATTTATGACAGACTGTGTACACAAAGACCGACTACATGTCTACAAAGCATGTGGACTGGACAGTTTCAAACTTTACGATGGAATTCTTAATAGCTCTTAACCAAGGTTATTTTAGTCGGGCGTCGGGCGCTTCTTGTCTTGGAATTTCAATTTTCAATGTTATGGAAGCTAAAGTAAGTAAGTACTAAAAAATGAAGCTCGTGACGTCTGCACGCCGGACCAATGACCAACTAACTCATCAGTCACAAGTTCAATTTTATCAATATCTGGAAATAAAATATGACACCTGACACCTTCTGCTAAACTACAATTTACAACTGTAAGATTACAAAAGTCAATAATTATAAAAGTGTACGGCGATTGTCACACGCAACACGCACCCCATTTGACTACGGCATGACTTTGGCCTCATCATTTCCTCGAAAGAGATGGCCGCCTACCAAGGTTTTTGTTAGTCGTCACACAACTCGAACCTGAAGTTGGCAGGTATCAAAAGTTCATAACTCTATCGTGACTTTCTGTTCTCGAAATAGACTCAGAAGTTTTCCTGCAAAACTCGAGTGTTATCGTCAGAAAGGAAAATTTAAGCACTGCAACAAATTAAACTTTGAATTAATTGTGAATATTGTTTTAACACGTTGTATTTTGTATTGCCTAACCGTGACTATACTCAGCTCTATTATTTCCTATTTATTTCGGTTTGTCTTTCTGGGTTTAGTGCGAACAGTATGTCAGAATTAAGTTCCTTATTTCCATATTGTAAGTACGTTTAAAGGAAGAACCATTTGAATTTAAGTGCCATATTTTGGAGTGTAGCAATTTATAAAGCTTTGGTCGATGATCGATTTGAGTTTTAAATGTAACGTAAACATAATACGCACGTAGGTTACGTAAGTTGACATTCCCTTTTAATGTTTACTAATCCGAAGACTTAATTGATGTATAAAGTCACTAGTCATCAACAAAGCTAGAACTTTCGATTTAATACATAATTATGATTTTCATACGTCGCGCGTCGCACAGAACCTTTAAGAGTTTGACAGAAACCAAAAATTAAGAATTGTTTACTGACCTCCAAACAACAGCAGGGAATCGACGAGCACTTCTGAAGCATGCCACCTGTTCCAATTTCTTCTTGTCAATGGAATTAGGAACAATAATCAGTTTCGGATATGAGCCACAGAGTTCAAAGTCTTCATTCTCATCAGAGACTCTCCAAGGGTTTTGAACATTAAATTCCATCCGTTTCACTTCATCATAAAATCGTTTCTTGGCGTCTGCAGGGTCACGCATGAGACCCTGTTGAACTCGATACTCGAGTGACAGGTCAGTCTCCACTTTGGCTTGGAAGCTGAATGCAAAGAAGTCCTCAATCTTCTTCGGAGACGTCATAGCCTGTTGAACTTTCCGCACCACCTCTGTGACGATCTCATTATTGGGTAAGGTCCAGCGGATGCAGCGAGCATCCTTACAGTGAATATGAAGGTAGAAAATTTCCCGTACTTCCAGTTGGTCAATGAGACCGAGCGGAATATTGGATTGCGTGTCACGTCCTTGGATGAAGAGCCGATAGTTGGTTACCACGAGCGGTCCATCACCTTCCGTCATCTGAGCCACTTGAAGCACGATTTCACCTTGGACGAGCTGGAAGGGCAGGATGATGTTACTGGCGGGTGGGACGGACCCATCCGGATCCGTTGTCAAGTAGGCTCCAGACTTTCGTCGTCCACTCAACTGGTTCAAGGACTGTGCGATGCTTGGACTGGCGGATGCGAGGTTGGCTTGATAGTTGGTGACCGTAGCAGACCGACTCGTCCCATTGCTAGTTGTGCCATTTGCTCCATTTACTTCCAAAACTTTGGCAGAGCTGAGTGAGGCCAGCGTGTCCGGAGTATTGAGGTCCTCACTGTTGGTCATTGTCCGAATTCGTGATTGGGTCACTCGGGTAACTGAATCTTCGTCCCGGCTTATTTGCCGCATGCAGAATGCTAGCGACTCTTCCCACACTACTTGTCAACTCTCGGCTGGTTGGAATGAGACTAAGGCGAGGAACTGAGACTCTCCTCGTCTTTTCTCGTTCCACTTGAGCTTGAGCACACGCTCTTTCTGTTTGGTGATCCTTAGAAGGCGTATTCAGTCAACGGAACTCCTATTCAACCAAACACAAACAAAAGGAGCATTATAGAATTAATTTAATCAATAGTTCATTTCATCAGCTCAACCGTAAAGTTGGAACAGGAAAATTGGGGAAAATATGTACAACTATGAACATGGTATGTGACTTGAATGTAGCAATTATAGATCAACCGGGTTGCCGGTTGTGAGGATTTATTTGTAAGAAAGCGTGATGTTGAAGAAACCGGAAGGATGTCAAGATTCAGATAGAACTGGATGATATTTGCGTGTCCTTCACAGTGCAATATATCAAGTTTGACATGGGATTGGATTGACATCGCCAATCCATCTACGATTCTACTCTTCACGTGACAATCCGCTTTATACGGTAGTCTTATTATATCCAATTAACAAGGTTGGCAGGAGGTGCGAAGCGAAGACTTCGATGTTAAATTCGACCAATAAAATTTAAATAGTTATTCCAATTTAAATTGAATATTTGCTCCAGAAAATAGACATAAAAATGTCGTAAACTACGCAACACGGGAGTTGTGGTAGTCGAACGAGTGTTGTTTCAGTTTCTTTTTATATATTTAGCAAAGTTGATCATAAAAATGCAGAGAACCACGATTAACAGAACAATATAGAGTGTTGTTATTTTTTCGAAATTGTCCAATACTTTTGAATAAAAGCGTGGCTGAATTAGCAGAAGCTACGTGAGTGTAAAGTGAATTTAATTCTACAACTTTCGCAGACTCAAACTTTCTTAAATTGAAGAGAGCAAAGCAAACCGGTCGTGAAAAATTTAATATTTTTATTATTCTTTGAATTTTTCCCTGAACCAACGAAAATGCTTCTAAATAACAAAGATATTTGGATCTAGCCACGTAGTTCCTGACACAAAATTGATTTAACTTAGAAACTTGTGAAACAACCCTTGTGTCCCATTTACGAGTTTACGAGCTGCGACAGCACATGTTTGTAGTTTTCCAGCCAATAACGGCGTGGTATTGTTATTTGTGATTGAGATGTCATTCAAAAGATTGCCGGCTTTCTTTCTGATTACATTATGCAGAATGTGCAAAGCTTAACTACGAGTTCCACTGCCTTTGATGGAGAAAAGTTTAGGGATTCTATTCCGCCGCATAAATAGAAATCTCAGCATGCATCCAAATAAGTGGTACGCCACACGCCTTCTGCATCGCGGATTTTGCAATTGTATAGTAGAACTACAGGACTACTCCGAGTTGAGCAGCACTGCTTCATGTAAACTGAAAACAATAAAACCAAGTTCAATTTGCCTTTTCTGAAACTTTAATTACTTGGTTTTATAGCTCCGTAATTTCGGAATTGAGAATACGAAGCACTATACACGCTTCTCACCAAAAATTTAGTGTTCAGCTCAAGCAATTCAACGCTCAACATTCCAAAAGTTCCGTAGTACGAGTGAAGTATATAAATAAGCGACACACAATGGGAATATATAGGCCGAAACCAAGCTACCCTTAAATTCTCAAAACTACTGCCATTTAATTACTCTTGGAACCCCGGAAATAAACATGTGAAACCAGTTTTCTCAGAATAATGTGGTTCCGGGGTAAGGCCGAAGTTCCTTTTGCTTTGAAATTTTAACAATTCACATCACTTCCAGTAGTTCTACAAATATCGTACCGTTAACCCTTCGCGGAATTTGGGTTCAAATAAATCCCTGAATTTCGAAATATGTCTTGTACAGTTCACTGTAAAACCTGTACAAGTTTAGACTTCACAGAATTCGGAATTTCATGCCACACACACACACACATATATGCAAATTGCGTGGTTTGAGCTCAACCGGTTCAATCACATTTCCCTAGGCTTTGCATGAAACACCCGATTTCCATGCAGAACTTAGTTCATAGCAGAATAACAATGCAATTGGGTGTAGGCGCGTCAACGTGAGAGAAATATGAGTTAGTCGTTTAATCGTCATGCAACTCAGGAGGAACATCCACAGATGAGATAAATAATGAACTCTATGACCTTAGAGCAGAACTCAATGTCAAAAATGATCACTATTTGCACCTATGCTATCCCGCATAGCTTAGTATAATATTTAGCAGCTCAGACAAGAGCTCAATTCAAAATAACAGATACTACGATACTACCTCTATTACCTTACCAGTCAAATCAGCAAGCAGTCCAGAGCTCAAGCACCAATTAGAATTGCGTATATTCAAATGCAGAGATAAGATCAAGTCTAGCGGACTGATAGGGCATAATATTTTGATTTTTCAAGTAAAGTCGCTAATGCATGAGCACGACTATGTAGTACTAGACGAACTTATAACTGCAGAATGAATTGAAGCATTAGTGCACAGGTAGTTTCAGCACACACCATAGTTTAATTCAGTCTAACAGTCTAACATGCAAAATTTCTCTTCATCTCACCAATTTTTATTATATTTCTTTGATCTTTAAAAACATTCTTACGAACAAAGTCAACTCGGAGGTCAAGAGTGAAGTTTAATATCTAAAAATAGTAAATAGTAGTATTCAACCGTCAAGTTAGGCTGACGTTTGCACTTATCTGAAAATCTAAATTAAAAAATTGGTTTAAGGAACTATGTCTCGAGCTTTAGTCCATTAGTTCACTGGCAGAATATTGCATGCCTGCAATACAATATAGATTATATGTACAATACTGGATAGACGGATAAACTTAGATATTCCATAGCACACACTCCAACATAGGTTTATGCTAAAGCTTGGCTAAGCCTATTACAAACAAATAAAAACTGACGCATAGCAGAGCTCAATTGCAAAAAGTATACCCAGAAGACCAATAAATCACTCAACTCTCATCTACCCTCATCGTAAATCGTAATGATCTTCATTCCCAGTCTTAAATTGCACATCAGTAGTATAACAGGTTAGGTATGTGTATATTTTACATTACAAGTGACTACAATTGATGCCAAAAGGTTGGCGCTACTTACCACCTACTCCTTCAATGTACCAACTTCAAATATGAAACTCTTTTAATATTTCGAATTTGGCGCATACTCAGGAATTTCAGCTATCCGTTTGTATTTGAATCATCTGCCACTGCCACAACGCCACGAACAGTGGTTGACCTCATCGAGCTGTTCCAGGTTCTGCCACACATGTTTGCGGCGCCAAATTCAATATATAAATAGTCCCTTAAGCAACACACTGACACAGTGAGCATTCACTACCGTCGCCCTTCAGCAAAGCAAAGACGTTTGTTAAATTTCAATTGGCGTCTTCAAATCGTGAAAAACTAAAGTTCTGGAAGATGTACATTTTAAAACTTGATTTAGCCAACTTATAGCGTTTGAATAAATTAAACTCGACTGTTCAGGATTCATTCGTTTGCATTTGAATTATCATTAGTTTCCTGCCTAGTCTGCTCGGCGTATCAAAGGTTCACTGATATTTCAGCTTATCGGGTTTCCTGTTTCCAATTCCCACAAACTCACTTAAGAACGTCTCCACAAATCAGTATCAATCAAGTACTCGTGTACTACACAGAATACACAATTCACTGACACAATTGATTCCTGAATCGGATTTTCCAAAGGAAAATCAATTACTTTTAAATCAATTCCGTTCCGGTAGACAATAAACACCCACTCGATCGGACTCGATCTCTAGTGCACTAGTAGATACTAGATAACTTCAGAGCTCGTGCTTCACAATTCACAATTGCAATTGTGACGAGGAAAATGAAGATCAGAAGCAACATTCATTGTAAACTAGTAAACCACGTTCGACACGAGGTTGAATTCTAAGGTCGAGACGACCTTGAATAATTTAGTTAATACAATACCTGAACATACACTAATAACAAAAGAGAGTCCAACATGACCGTAAGTACCTTTACATAATGCCAACTTCAAATGCCCACAGAAGAGTCCTGTGTGTTACGAACAGAATTGACCGATTATTTCATTGGCACGATGATGCGTTGAGTGAGACGAGCCTTTTGGAAAAACAAGTTTTTCTTTATATCACAACACAACAATAATAATGAAAATGGCAGAAGCACGCACTAGCTTAGCACAAAGCACAACAGTAGCCTCTGAAACATCGTGGACCAAGCCCGGCTCCGCTTCAAAACGAAAGGTCCACAGTAGTCGAATTAAATGTTAAAGTATGCATTAAACTATGACTTTCTCAATTCTCAATCATCAATTCATTTCATACGGAAGTGCTTTTCCTTTTACGCTAAATTTCAACTGATTGGAGGGTTTTTCCCATGCTGCTGGATGATGGATTATTCATGAAAAAGTGTAAGTGTGAGGAGCTCTGTACGATCAAATTCATCCACACCTTGGTACAGTTCACAACAGTAGGCACGTGAAAACAAACCTAAATATCATCATCTGTCATTAACTGTTGATACGCAACATTGTTTCCCAATTGCCCAATCCAAACACTCACTCTGAATAATGGGATTCCTGAAATCCGTTGTTTTTATGATCAAAGCAAAGAAAAAAGTGCTTCGACACATGACACATCATACATCAGACACAAAGAAAAGAACCAAAGAAAAATACAGGAAAGGAAACCTTGTTTACGAATCCCAAAGACAAATTTAGCTCCGGGTTTACTTATTCTAATTAAAGATCTTGGATTTGGATTGGAGTATGAATCAAACCTGATACGAGCACGTGATTCCAAACTAATCCAGGCCAAGCAGATCCCTCCCTTCCGATAACAGATACTCAGATTTATGAATATGAACTTTGAAAAAAAAAATTGTACGTCCTTACTCAAGCCAAGGTATTTCTTATGGGGATGTTTCTGCTAAATAACAATGACCAAAACCAAATGTGTTCCAATGTCGTCATTTCTCATTCAGTGATATTTAGAGAATTATAATCCAAAATAAATACAGAAAGTGGCACAGCTGTTGGAAGGATATTTGCATTAACTCCTAGCCGCCAACAACTAAAAACCCGTGTTCCTTTTCATTACTAACCTTCATCGACTTAAGTCTTCTGCTATAATCTCTTTTTCCTGTTTCCAAATCCTTTGCGTAATCCTCCCCTAAGTAATATATGACTCTTCAATTCAAAGGTCTTTTTAAATTATGAACTAAATCCTCTAACGATCTTCCAAGACAAAACTATGCCAGGTCCAGCACCATCATCATAATACTTATTCTATTAATAGATAGGTAAGTATGCAAATAATAAGTATGTTTAACAGAAGAAGGTCTGGTCAGATTGGCAAAAGTTATTTTGGCAGAAATCCCAGAGTCCAGAGCTTAGTGGTCAGTAGTTGCAAAATTGTAGGATTTTTCATTAAGGTAGTACTTATGTTTTACTTATTCATGTTTTGTCAATTTTTTTTTTGCTTTTATTTTTTAACAATACGACGTTTATTACACATTGTTTAAAAAAACTTTGAAATTGCAGCACCAGAAAATTGTGCTTCATTTCACTTGTTTTATTCCAGAAAAGAAGTATTTCCTTGACTTTAAATCGCAAATCATACAATAAACGCCTCAACTTAGCAAACGATTATAACTTTGGCAAAAATCCGTTAAGAAAAAGGTCAAAACGTGTCCCACGTGATATCTCTTCGGTAGAAGAATTCCACATTTTTGTATTAAAACATTTCCGATTTTAGCCAATTTGGTTAATTTAGTTGCTTTTAAGTGATTGCCAATTTGCCAGACAAATTATTAATTCAAGAAAGCACAGCGTTTGCCAACCCAACCCTACTTTTGCCAATATGAGCTAAGTAGAATTTTCCATCTTGCAGTCACATATGACTAAAAGCGATATAGTAAGTAGCCATTTTCCAGTACATTAGGAGCTATTTCTTCTTATTCGCGTGTCAAGCGAACATGAAACTTGTAGACGCACCAGATGTCTGAAACTACTAACCAGGAAATCTTTTGAAGTTGTTCCGGCGCATTTCCCTATTTCCCATTTTGTAGTCTACTTTTCTCAAGGACTTGCTCTCAAAACCACATCACTGACCAGACCATTTCTAATGAAAATGAACTTCGAGAATTCCGTCTTATATGTATATAGCCTCACGTGGGTTATGAGAACTTAAGGCCTGGCCTGCTTCAAAGGATCAGAAAGATGAAGGATGTAGTCTTTAGTCTTTCTTTGAGAAAGGTCAACATTCAAATGCAAGTACTAAAGTAATTTCGCATAATACTGTCAATGTCAATTTATACACAGAGAGGTTAAAGTTTCTTCATTTGGAAGAGTGAAGCTACGGCATCGGCGGCGGCGGCCGACCGATTTTTGTTTGATAATTTGAATTTGGAACATGTGAGTTGTCCATTTCCAATTTGAGACGGACCTAACACCTGACACCCACCCGTCAATACGCCGCGGCTATAAAAAAATTATGTTTGTCGGCTGTCGTATGCAATCTATGCTCTACGTTCATTTCTCAATTATTATATCAGAAATCAGAAACATTATGGAATAGAGTATCTTAGGCAAATTATGTGTATTTCATGGATAGTTCGAATACGCCGGCCGGGTTCCACTAAATATTGCGTGCCTTTGAGTTAAATATTTAAAAGTTGCCTGCACACTTTGACCTGATCGGGCGTAGACCGTAACACAAGCCTATCTTTGAATGTTTCACTGGTGCTACTTGTATATACATTGGTGCAATTCCGACTTTATGAAAATCATTGCATCACAAATCACAATGGGCTTCATCTTATGTGTTTCGAGTCTTCACTTTAATATTTTTTATGAGTAATTAGATCCACACATTCCGTACAAGGAAAGTTAAATGGAAAAGGCTGGCGTCTCTCAAGATGAGCTATAATCTTGACAAAAATCTGGTCTTTGTCTTCACGAGTCATGAGTCACTACAGAAAGTCAGAAAATTACAAATATGGGCGTAGCATGGGGCTTACGCCTATAGAAACCTTCCCTCGTCCGTCCCATTAGGAATTTCGTTATTAATTCCACGTGAGATGAGTCCAAAATTCTTAATGGGAAATTGTGTTTTCTCAGTATTACGTATTGTACAATTGCACGCACCACAAAAGTGCATGGTACATACTCGTATGTCTATTACATACAACATACATGGCAAATGGCAAATGACAATTGACATTATTCAACATTGTACACTCTATGTACGAGTATATGTACTCGTACGTCCAAAATAGTCCATCTATACCATGTCCAGATCTCGAC